>CAKNXH010056468.1:59514-108169 GCA_932178445.1 Andricus quercusramuli
TATAAGAAAAGTGACTACGCTAATCCGTCAACACCCGATGCTCGGTGCCCTTTTATTTTTATTTTCGACCAGCTGAGTAATGAATACATCGACTGCCAGCACTAAAGACCCAAATTTTCACTTAGATTTTTCTCCATGTAATCCAAAATTGACAAAAAGAGAAAAGGATTTTTAATCGAATGGTAACATTTTTTAACACAATTGAGAAAAAATGTTGTGCACACCCGGAAAAACGTTTGATTGAATTAATCAAAATGATTGTCTGAATGAATCTAGTTTTTGTTTGCCCCTATATCACAGAAAGAATTGTTTTGATAGGACAAAAAAAAACACATTTTTGCTGAGTGCACGACGATCTGGATATTAAATTAAGTGAAAGATTTTAACAGACAACATCACTGATTCAGCAAATGGTTTAATTTGCAGGACGGTTTGGGAAAGGCTAAAAATAAAGTCTATTTACTTTTTCGTTGAATGATTCATTATGGTAAAGGCACAATCGTTGTGGTTTGACATCAAAATGGTATAGTGTGTCATCTATGAATGGGCGTTCCATGCTGGATGCTCGTGCATAACGAGTGCCATGTACCTAGCAAAGCGTACCGCAGGCCGCAACACCGGAGTGCAGTTGCAGTTAATTTGCTCACTCCAAGTGTATTTGATTCCCCTAATTAATTGATTGCCGGGGTCACGGTGTGTCGGTGCGCTAGCGTACAGTCGGTAGTAATCAAGAGGGTTCAGCATATCGCGTTACATTCGTTTTCGTATACCTGCATGCGCGTACCTGCCCTATTGCAATTTGAGGCTGCTAACCTCACAAGCCTAAAAACAAGCGTGACTTCTCTTCCTCAAAAAATATAGGTTGATGAGAAATTGAGAAACTTTTAATTTATACACAGAAAGAAACTAAGAGTAGATTTTGTTGCACGTAATTTTGTACTTTTATCTGCTGGTATAGGTAGAAGATAAATATTACCTGCCACTTGTAGGAAGTAAACTGTCTGCTATTACCTGTTCTAACGGGTAAAAAATGAATATTACCCGAGTCGAAATTTAGACCCTAAATTGAACCTGCAGCTCCTTATTAGAACCTGCTTTGACGCTATTTAAACCTATAGCCCCTGCTTGAAAGTTTTCAGTCCTAGAGAATGGATGATTAAAGCCTAATTTGACTCCATTTAAATCTATAGGCCCTACTTTGAATCTTTAGATGCTACAGTTTTCAAATTCATGAACCAACTTTGACGCTGTAACACCTCTCTGACTCTACTTTGAATCTTTAGAGCCTACATTTTTATAACTTAAGATTCCACTTTGACGCTGTTTAACCTCTCCTTCAATGCTGACCCTACTTTAAATCTTTTTAGTCTACAATGTTCGAACTGACGACTATACATTGACGTTTCATAAAGTTTATCAAAATAAACCAACAATTATTCATTACTTAGGTTAAATTAACTCATTGATCATCTTAATGACTGCAGTCATACTCAGTTAACAAAAATATTTAGTTTTAAATTCAACCAAATTGTCATAAATTATTTATAAATGAATGAATACTTCTTTACAATGCTCAATCACAGAAAAATATTTCGTCTTAGCTGAAAATGCTGAAAATTTGTATGTGAAAGATATTCATCACGGCAAATTACTAAATAAATATTTGTATAAATAACTCATATGATTGTGAATTATTTACAGTTATGCAGGTATTTATTTATCTCAAGAAATTATTTTTAATTGGCTTCAAAGTTAATGAGAATTAGAACAAATTATGAGAATAAAACATTCCATATCGTTAGCAACAAATATTATAAAGAAATTTGAAAAACTAAAAAAAAATGTATTGCAATATATATTTAATAATTATACTAATTTAAATTTACTGGTTGTTCTTGCATTTTTATCACAGTAAAACGGTTAATTTATTTGCAACAGGATTTCGTAAAAAAAATCATTTTTTTCTAATGAATAGTACCACTTTTTAAATTGTTTGATTATTTTTGTTACTAAACAATAACAATTGAGAGTTTTTCAAACACTTTCTTAAAGAAAAATCACTATTCATGTGTCAACAACTAGATTAAGTAGGAAAAATCTTTTCTTCCTGTGAGAAAATGTTTTCTTCTATAATATTTGTTGGAGAATAAGAAAAGACAAACGTATGAAAAATAATTGACTACTTATCTCGAATTTCGGGACGGCGAGACACTTTGACAGGAAACCAGTGATGTTGTTGTTGATATTAACTTATTTGCTGATGAATATTAGGTTGAATCTTAAACTAAATATGCTTTTTGAAGTCTTTTCTTAGTAAAGAAATAAACAAATATTGTTGTAAAAATCGCCACTTTTCACATTGTATTCGTTTAAATCATACATTACACAGAATCAAATTTAAAAATTCAGCATCAAGTTCTTGTGAAGCGTATAATGGTGAATACTTCTAGAAAACAGTAAAAAGGTTCCAAATATTTGACGGTAGAAAAAGTTGAAAAAAAGACCATTATTGAAATAATTGTTTCGCATTTGAAAAGATTTTGGACCTTAAAGTATTCGACAAGTGCTAATGATTTTCATCGAAAACAACCTAACGCGCTCCGTTTGGTGAATCGGTTAGGGCGTTAGGCGTTTGTTTGGCAAATAAATTGAGTGCGTGTGAACTCGGGTTCGATCCATAGTACTTGCGGCTTTTTCAGTGTATTACTTAGCGAAATTTATTATTATTATTATGATACCATTAAGCCATTCCCCTTTCGGGGTAGGCAACACTGCTTCGACCCAGGTTGTTGATCAATCTCTCTAGCGATCAACCCAAGTGAAGAGCCTCACAAAATTGTTATGTGTGTTTTTCCACTTGGGCCCATTAGTATCCAAGGACTTTGTTTCAGGCGTCATTCACTTTATTGTCACGCTGTTTACAAACTATTTGTCGCCACACTTTTTTGTCCTGGCATACTACTCTAGCTTCCTTCACGTCCATGCATTTTTCATGCAAGCTCTCGTGTTTCTATAGCCTCTTATGTCTCTTCGGATTAGTGTCTCGTTCACAAATTTTAACCAATTTTTCGGTGGTCTCTGGGCATTCTGCCATTCACTTTATCTTTATACACTTGTGTAGTCAGTCATTCATCTTTCATTCTTTCAAAATGACCGAACCATCTTAACTGATTTCTTTCCCAGGTGTCAACTATTGTCTCTTTTGCACCACATTCTTTGAGGATTATCTCGTTTCAGGCTTTGTCCATCAGTGCTTTTCCTCATATTGTTCGCAGAGGTTTCCTGCCAATCACGTTAATTTTACTCCTGTCCTTTTCTTGACAGGTCCATGTCTCGCTACCGTATAGTACAGTCGGTACGAATATAGAATTATTTATGGCCATTTTAGCTTTTTTTGATATGTTTTTATTTCTGAGCATGGACCCTGCTCTAACGATAACCTTCTTATCCTTATTTATGCGCCTTTCTAACTGCCCACCTATTTTTCCGTCGTTAGTGAATAGGCTACTCTGATATACGTACTTGTCAACTTGTTCTAATCTCTCATCATTTAGGACAATGTTGCACATTGTTTTCTCAGTTTTTCCTTCCAACACCATGATTTTTGTTTTATTTACGTTAATTTTGAGGCCCATGTTCTTCATGCTTATATTAAGTTTATTCAACATTCTTTGCAAGTCCTCGATTGATTCTGCCATAACAATCTTGTCATCTGCGATAGCTAACCCACGCACCTTCACTGATTCGAGATCTACACCTTCTTCGTCGAAGAGGGCCGTTCTTAGACACTTATCCATAAATATGAGGACCATGAGGACATAACGCATCCTTGTTTCACGCCTTGCATAATATCGAAACAGTCACTAAGTTTCCCATTCACCCTTACACTCGCTTTACTATCTGTATATATTGTTTTTATTGCTTGTAGGAGCCATACATTGACTCCGTACTCTTTAAGGACTTTCCAAAGTTTACTTCTATATCTGTAATTTTCATTACCCTATGAATAAGAATTTTTGAGTATATTTTACTTACGGCACTTAGAAAGCTGACACCTCTGTAATTACTGCAGTTGCTTTTATCTCCTTTTCTTTTGTATATTGGTACGATAATCGCTTTTCTCCAATTGTCTGGGACTTCTCCCGTCTCCTAATAACAATTCTTCAGAAGAGTATTTCAAAGCTTCTACTATCCCGTCTATATCATATAGCATTTCGCCTTTGCTGTTTCTCATGCTGACAAACTCTGTACTTTTACTTCCCTTCAACAGTTTAAATAATAGTTTCATAAGTCCTTCAAAGCCGTTTTGCATTTTATTCTCTTCTTCTATTCTGTTTTTATCATTACTCTCCTTGATTAGTCGTGTAAAATTGAGAAATATTATAAATAATGTATCTATGAAATAATTGCGAATATCCTTGATATTTATATCGCAGATATTATTCTATTTTTTCTGTTAAATAACAAATGTTATTTCTATTCATCCATATTGGTGTAAGATTATAGAGAACTTGCTCTGATACCAGAAGTCCTACATGGAGTAGTTAGAGGCTCAAAAGAGCGTTTAATGAGCATTGAATACAGACCCAACTTTGACGCTTAACGTGGAAAACGGTCGATTTCGGATACATTTAGCGTCAAAGTAGGGTCTAAATTACATTGAAATCGCTTCTTATTTAGAACCTACTTTACTGCTCCCAGCGCTTACTAAGGTAGGAGTTACAGGTCCAAAGTAGGGCTTAAATTTCTACTCGGGTACCGTGAGTAATTCTGATGATATAATTAATGCGAATAGCAGACGTGGTCGCTGTCTATTTGTATCCACGCTCACTAACGCCCCTAGCGACCGCAAGTGTCAGTCGCCGTTCGAAAAAGAGCTCTATTTGCAAAATTGGTGATGAATTTTCTCGTCTATACAAACTATTATATGCTTTGGATGTAAACATGTGACGTGTTGCTGGTTGCAAGCAGACGATCTCAAGTTACCCAGGCCTTCGAGGTAAACGTTGAAAATTACCCTCACAACATGGGTGAACACTGAATAATACAAGAGATAGTGTAAAGATTACCCACCTAGGGTAATTTTTTTTAAGGTAATCTTTACTTCGAAATCTGGGTAAAGATTACATATAGATTTATGTGTAAAGAAAGATTTAATAAGGATAAAAATTTGAACCAACTATAGCAATTTGAATTTTTTTTCCTTCAATCTGTTTTCAGATGATGGCCCAACCTTAAGAAAACCTGCTTGCAAAGCTTTATTTATATTATGCTCAAGCAGCCTTTCTCTTTCGCAACCGTGACTCTAGATTTGTCTCCGTTCATGATTTCAACGTTTCTAAAGAATTTTTTACACTATTTATAATTCTCAATATTTCCCGAGCGTTTATTCTCTATTTTAAAAGGGACTCTGCCAATTTAAGAGCTCTATTTTAAGTCATTGTATGTTTCGCATAGGGATTTATTCAAATTTACATCTACACTCTTGGCAGTCCTTGGCATCAGGTTCTTCCTATTCATAAAATTTAGGATACAAAAATTATCCCCCTCTCTCACCAGATTATGCATATCTTCGGCAATATCCTATAATCACCTTGAACAAATGCAAATGAGATGGTTGATATATTCAATTGTTTACTAACTAATGATTTCTTCTGCAGTCAAACCCGAGATCGTGTTCTTGTGAGTATCACATTAACCCCAAGTTTTCCCTAGATCTTGTGAAATATACATTTTTAAATAAACTTACCAAGATGTCCATTCTCATAGTAGTCTCCATTATCCATACGATGCTTTTTCATTTGATGATGATGACCAGCTGCTGCAGCAAGGTGATTTGCCGCCAGGCTGAGACCAACAGACGCTCTCTTTGGGGGTCTTCCAGGCCTGGAGCTGTACAGTGGTAGAGAGTTACTGTGGTTAGAGGCACCCGTGATCGAGGTAAAATCTTACCCCGAGTATCGCGACGACACGATCATCGTTACCTTTCTTTAATTGAAACTCTTAAGACTTATCTCAAATATCTTTCGAATTAACGAACTATTTTTTCGTCACATGCATAATTTATCAATTAAACGAAGTGTAAAATTGCTTTTATCGAAATACAATAAAGACTATTCAATCAAAAGGTTTCAATTTCCACATTCAGAATCTGAGGGTGCCGAGATAATCAGTTTGCGGATCATTAAAGAAAGACAAAGATAGTTGATGATCGAAATGCCGACCAACGACAAACTTAAGAGCTAATCTACGTGGATCATGTGAACGTTTCGAGAAAGGACTTTCACAATGACTAAGGAATACGAGCACGAATAGAAAAAATGTTAGCACATGTATAAACTTTGTTATATTCTTACAGGCATATTCTTAGTAATATTCGTAATGAAGTGAGCGAAATTCTTAATTTAAGAGCATCTTCTAACCAATCATTTCCTTTAATGTTTTGTGCGACGTGCTTTTCGATCAATTTTTCGTATTCGTAATAAGTGACAAGCTCGAAGAAATGCATCCAACTCTAAGGATAAATTGCGAGCGCACATCCATCTCCTCCTCTTTACAGAAAATGTTAGAGTGAGAAAGGTCTGATGTCACGTCGAGGTTGAATACCGGCGTGCCACACCGAGACGTAACATCTCTATATTATTTATTCCTTGACGTGTGGCATCAAACTTTTCTCACTTTAACGTTCTCTGCGAAGAAAAAGAGATAGAGCTAGAGATGTGCACATGCGAGTTATCCTCGGAATTGGTTGCATTTCTTCGAGCTCGTCACTTATTATACAATTACTGCGACAGATTTCGGATGCAACTATTCTTAAACTTAGTGGGGAATTCTTACAATTAAACAGGAATATATATGTTACGTCTAAAGTCCGATATTGGATAATACTAGGTTTAGCCGGCTAAACCTAGTTCTATCCAAAACGGCTGGATAAAGCTGACAAATGAAACGAATTTTGGGCTTTGGCCGGCTGATACTAGCATCAGCCGAACACAGGTGGATAAAGTTGAAATTTGTTTTTTGTCGATGGCAAAATGTAATGACTCATATTTTTCGGCGGTGAATATTATTATAACAAATTTTGCTTTTCGGTAGTCTTGAATTACAGTGTGTGAAAATGTCGGTTGATCAGAAAGGAAGTTTTAAAAATAAGTTCAATGAAAAGTTTGTTGAATTGTTGGTGCAAAAAGACGCAAATAGATTTTACATAAACGAAGAATATTATAACACTTATTTGAAAGATATTAAAAGCGCGAAAGAAGCCAAAAGTTTGACAACGATACAGCGTCGACGAATAAAGCGATTTGATGTTTTCATTGTTGGAGGTGTAGAAAAACTAACTGTTCCTTTGGATAAAGGTGATTATTTAAGCAAATAAAAAAGTTCCAAGCCTATTTGAAATGTATTAAATTTTATGAAATTATATTGAATTTCATAATTACAGGTGAAACAAATATCAAGTATTATGTTAAAAATGACGAAATGTTTGATGTCCTATATCATGCTCACATTTCTGTAGGACATGGTGGTAAACATCTAATGATTTCTGAATTAAGTAGGAAATATAAAAACTGCACACAAGAAGTTACACTGTTGTTTTTGAAGTTTTGTGTTTCATGTCAAAAAAAATCCACAAAATGTCATCACAGTATGTCTTGCGTCAACAAATAATACTGTTTACTTTTTTCAAATTAACATTATATTGTAAAAATATACTTTAAAATGTATCTATGAATCCTAAAATTGTACGTGACAAAAATACATGTAATTGTATATGTAAAAGTTTATTTTCATTATAACTCCAGCTTTATCCAGATACGTTTGGCTAATGCTAAGTTTATCCGGATAAAGCCCATAATTACTATTATTTTATGTTTTAAATCAACTTTATCCAAAATCGTTGGATAGAACTAGCTTTAGCCGGCTAAACCTAGTATTAGCCAGATTTTGGAATTTAGCCGTAACATATATTCTCAAGGTAAGAGGGCCTCCATCATACATTAAGAATATATTCTCGACGCCTATTTATGTTGCAAATATTCTTAAACTTAGTGGGAGATTCGTAAAATAGGAATATCGTTTTTTCGGTGCAACAAACTCTCTAACTTTCGCGGAATTAATTTTAAACAAAAAAAATGCCGAATCGGTTCGAGGTATTGATAGGCTTTATCAAACTGTGGAACGAACATTCTGAAAGAAGCATCCACTTCCGAGTATCCACCTTCGAGCTATTAGTTAGCTCTATTGAATGGCGAAAAGAGAGCTTGAAAAAAACAACGCGTTCCATAAAACACCAATTTTGACACATAAAAAGATGCGTTACCGTTTTATTTTTGAAATTAGAAAGCAAAACAAGAAAGTACTTTTGAGCTATTAATTAACTCTAACAAATCAGGACCATTATTTTTCGAATTGAAAGAAGCCAACAAGGAAGCAATTTAAAACTATTACTGGACTATAATACTTTACAGAAAAATGAGTTAGGTCAAAAAAATTAGTTTAAGCCAATAAAACGCATTTCCGAAATTAGGCACTGACGCCCATATGCAGTGTCGCCCTTTAATTATAGGGAACAATATGAGCTTCGTGGGAACGATTTTGCAGAATCAAATTTTGTGATTGCAAATGTTATGGGTAATTTCTTCGCCTTTGAATCTTACCATATTTTCTACAGTGAAGTCTCACCTATTTCAAGTCGCACCTATTTCAGTCCCCCTTACACGGCCATTTCAAATTGCGCATTTCCATCACCTCCCAGCACGGTCCCTGTATTGTCTTCACCGCGTAAGTGGCTGAACAATTAAAATAGGCCCGAAGAGCGGGAAGCCCTCGTTGGTTTAAATTGAGTATTTTAGCATGACGTCATGGAAATGCATACGCGTTTTTGGAGAAAATATTCTAAACGTTAAAGTGAGTCATAAATGTACGAATAGTAATATTTTTCAAGTATAGAATGTATTTTCTCAGTTACATTCCATTCCTTTGTCGATTGACGACCTTTCAGTGTCACGAAATAAAATGAAATATCAAAAATTTCAGGTTAGTGTATCAGATCGGTTACTCTAATCTCAAATGTCGAATAGTTGATTGTATTTCGTGAAACTGAAAGATCTCCGACCGATAAAAGGATGAAAACAAATTGCGCGAGAGCATCCTACACTTAAAAAATATTACTATTCAGACCTTTATAACTTACTTTTACGTTTAGAATATTCTCTCTAAAAAGGCGTTATACATTCCCATGTCAAAATGTACAAATAACTATATTAATAATATACTAATACTACTAATAGTTCGCCAAATATTTAAGTCGTTTTTTGATTCTACTATATTGATTTTCAGTTGGCAAGTTGTACTATTTCAAGGAAATGTTATATTTGTCACGTCGTACGTCAACAAAAACACTGGTGCATGCAGTGATGCTAATGGACCGCGACATTTTCAACTGCGCATGTGTCAAAAATCGCGGGTCTCTTCAAAATTACAAAGAATAAACTTGTAACATTACATTAATAATGAATTATTGAAAGAAATGAGCTATTTCTGATATTCAATTTAAATAATTTCTAAAAGTGAAAATTTGTTTTGAATATTTATCTGTATTATTATTGGTATTATTTATTGGTTTCGAATAGACCCGCGCTTTTCGGCACATGCGCAGTTGAGAAAACTGCTCACGGCGCGCGCATCAATAGAAGGCCGGGGCAGCCAATAAATGTCGCTTGACAAAAATAACCTGAAGCTTGCGGTAAAGAAGGGGGCCCTTCCAGCCTTGAAATGATCGAATCGTCACGATTCGCGGCCCCTGAAATAAGTGAGACTTCACTGTAGCTCCTTCCACCATAATTAGTTTCTTATATATGTTCTTAAGAGATGAACAACATGAACAGAAACAAAAATAATTTTTCAGATTATATAGAATTTAGAGTTGCGTTTTCCTAGTTTGTTCAGTACAGATCGACTCGCCTGTGATGAGGTGTATGTGCAGTATCCGCCGCTTTTTTATCAACAATTTCTTCCTCGCGAATGAAAAGAAGTGGTTCATGAAAAATGAATAGAAATGAGCCCCGCTGTACCGTAAGCGAGCAATCTTATAGTAGTCGGGACAGATTTGTAAATTTAATTTTTCATCCCGTCCTTCTATCTCGGTTCCCTCCCCCGCACTCATGACTTGCCACTTCAATGCACTGCCAGAGTTCTCTCTCCTCTCGAACCACGGATCCTCTCCGACTCTCGTGGCATTCGTTCTGTCTTCTCACTTGTCCTGTTTCTCCCTGTCCCTCTGCAGCGCGTCTCACGCACGAGATTTTGAGACGACTCTCCGACAGTCGTTTATGCCAGTGTAGATCTCTTAAAGTTGAGGCCCTTTATTAGAATGGGTTTTACGGGGTTTGATTTTCAGGCATAATGCTTGAATATTTTTCTCTAACCTTTTTCATACGTCATCTAAATAGCATTCTATTTTGCCAGACAGAGTCGGTTTTCTGTAAAATTGTTCTTATTTGATTAATAATCGAAAACTAAAGTACAATTGCAGTGACGCTCAGTTTTAGCTAAAAAATGACTTCTGTGCGCATAAATTGTTCAGTTTAAAAAAAATGGATGCAGCAGGTTCAGTAAACATGAAAAATCAGAGGAAAATTGTATATTTTCAGCAGTTAAATTTTTCCTCGCATTTTTCATTTTTTCTGAACCGGCTGCATCCATTTACTGAAAACTGAACAATGTATATGCACAGAAGTTATTTTTTAGCGATTTTTTAAAATAATTTCAAAACTTCTTATGTAAATCGATAAATAATTGGCAGAGATATACACAAAGAATACAGTTAGAATATCTAGATAATTCGAGAAGATATTTTCCAGCAGAATGAATAATGATTGAAAACGCCTATTGTGACTATCATACGTTGCAGACTTGCATATATTTTCTTCAAGATAGGACGCTGATGATAAATTTTTGAAAAATATCAAGGTATCTGAAATTTCAGCGGGCAGTGCAGTATAAAATGTTACTCTATATATATTTGAATATTTTCGGAAATTGGTGATTGTCCTTCTGTATGCACTTAAAGATTTCCATTAATACTTAAAATATCAACCGATTTTCAAGACGCTTTGTTCACTTTTGTCTAATTATAGAAATAAATTGATTCAGATAATTACAATTGAATGAAGCCGTGCTTTCATTACTTTAGCTGTTGAACCCGGCCTCAAAGAAAGGGTCATCTCTTAAAAATGAGCGAAAGTAGAATTGTACTCGCAGCGGGGTATCTGCTACGTCTGCATCGTCTGCTTGATATAGGTCCAGGACCATGCAGCGGAAAGACAGACACAGTTAACATTGACCGCCACTGCTATTCTACTTTAGTTTTTGATTATTGAACAGAATACTATGTAGATGACGTATGCAAAAGGGTAGGAAAAAAATATTCAAGCGTTCGGCCTGAAACATCAACCCCGTAAACCCACTCTCATAAAGGGCCTTAAAGCGTAAACCGCTTAGCTTCGGGTTACACCAAAAACAACAACGCACTCCAACGCTCAACATACCTAATATGTACATACTTGTTTGCGTTTGATTTCACGGTGAACTTTTACGAAGCATGATCGCATACACCCACTACAACCCTAGAATTCCTCATCCAATAACGGAATAACGTATCATTTTAAGAAAAAAAAACATTGGGGGATAGTACCCAAAAAGAAAGGATATCATATATCTACTCACAATAGATGATTATTAGATGATTATTATGATTATTAGATGATTAATTAGATGCTTAGCGACAATATATGGATTGAATTTAATTTTAATATTTATGGATTAGGATTTACACATTTTATATAAAAATTAAGGTAAAGCTCTCACATTCCGTGACCCAACCACAAATAGAACTGAAGATAAAAAAAATTTCTTCAGTGCTATTTGTGGTTGGGTCACAGAATGTGAGAGCTCCACCGTAATTTTTATTATACAAATATAATATAATTATAAGAATAAAATTAAAGATAGAAATACACTGCCAAATTGAGTTTGAAAAGAAAATATTATTCAGCGTTTTTGAAGATTTTCACGTCCACTCTAAATATTATTTTAATAATTTCAAAATTTGATATTCCACTCGTGCTTTTAAACATTTCTTGATTTTTTTTAAAGGAAAATAAGTACTTGTCTTTAAATAAAAAATTTAAATAAGTGATATTCATTCAATTATTATTTATTTTAATTTAGTTTAGTTTAGTATACTATTACACTTCCTAAAGGGTTGTTAAAATCTTTTAATGAGTAATCATAATTTTCAGTTTGAAATTAATATGCACTACAAATATGATTATTGATCTCTGAAATTTACATTTTGGTTTTATTTTGGCTGCTCAAGTTCGCATGCTCCCGAGACATGATGTGATCGCTGTGTCAAGGGCTAAATGCCACCAGGGTTAACAAATTCTTGAATACCCCGGCATGTCCCCCACAGTCGAGGAGGACACGTCGGAGCCACAAAGAAGATGCCTTAACAGAGACATCGGGACACCAGGTCAAATCCCATAGCATATAGACCCGTCCTCTGCAAGCGGGGCTCTGCAGGGGGTGTTCTTTATTTCCTTAGCTACTCGTGGAACCAAAATTGGCGACACAGTAAATAAAAACAGAAATAATGAGGTCTCCGGTCCGGAGCCATCCTCCAACCCACCGCCAAGGGTGGAGGGCTCCTCCGAGGCCGTCCAGGTTGGCAGTGCGCACAAATCAAGAGCGTGCACAGTGCGGCTATCAAAAACCAACCAAGGCTCCTCATAAGGGACCTTAGATATCGCATCATCATCTGGGGTGACTCCCCCTGCTCGGCCTACGGACAGGAGGAGGATGGACTCCAGGAGACGTCCCGAATGAGTCTATCAACGGCTGAAATGTAAATATCAATGATGCAGATAAATTTGCACGACAGCAAAGGCCCCTCGGGGGTTCTAACCAGGCGTACGTCTGTGGTGCAGACAGGGACTGCAATAATCGAAGAACCCTGGTTATACAGTGAAAAAATGAATGGCTTGGCAGGGTGTGGCTCCATAAATAAGGGGCCGCGCGCAAAAACACCAAGAGCATGCATAGCCGTCAAGGCTATGGATGCGATCTTGGTGCCTAACCTCTGCTCCAGGGATCTCGTTGTGATTAAGGTGAGCCAAAGGGGCAGGAGAGGAGGAAGGCTAGAGGTGTTTATCGCCTCGACTTATTTCCCGGGCGATGCTGAGGGACCATCGCTTCCCAGAGAGGTGAAGGCTCTAATTCGGCACTGCCAAGAGAACTGAAATCCTCTGACATTGGACTTTGATGAAAACTACCACCATACGGTGTGGGGAGCCCAAACAATAATGACAGAGGGAGACATTCAATTGGATACATAGCGGGCACTGAGCTGGAGATTCCGAACCGGGATGATACTCCCATATTCCAGATTGAAAACAGGAGAGAGGTTCTCGTTTTGACTTAATGCTCGAATGCAGTGAGGAGCAAAGTAGTGGACTGGAGAGTCTCCGTGAGGAGTCTCTCTTGGACCAGAAATATATCTTGTTTCTGGTAAACCTAGGGAAACCGGCGGTTTCGAAGATCAGAAACCCCAGGAATACACTTTGGGATTCATATAAAAAGGAACTCAAAGGCAGGCTTTTGGAATTCTCTACAAGCTATGGTACCATAGATGAGTTAGAGCAAGCCGCGGATTTTCTGAGAAGGTCTCTGACTACATCATATGAGAACAATTGCCGTACAAGCACAATTAAATCTAGGAAAAGAGGAGAATGGCGAAACACCCACCTGGAGAAACTCCATAAAACGACTAGAACGTTGTGTAACAGGGCAAACAGAACTAAATTTCCTTCAGACTGAGAACATTCCGGAAACAGCGAGGCTTCATAAGATCCAACGAAGAAGCAACGCTGAATCACCTGATGGTAGTTCACTTCCCGGGTTTTCGGCGAATTCGAATTGACAAAAGAGGTCGTTGATAACAAGAAGGTGGAATGGGCTGTAGGGTCGTTCTGTCGCTTTAAATCACCAAGGGTTGATGGGGTCGATCCAGCGTTCTTACAAAAAGGCATGGAGTTCGTCGTCTCTCCACTGAAGCTGGTCGAGAGATATATCAGGGATGAGGTGCTTTGACCCTCCATGCTGCAGTGGCAAAATTGGAGCAGCAGCTGGAACAGAAGGGGTGTGCTGTGAGCACCTCCTTGTATATAGAAGGTGCCTTCAGCAATACTCCTCCAGAGGTCATCTGCCGAGAGGCTTCGAGGTGTGAAGTACCAGACCACCTAGTAAGCTGGATAGGAAGCATGATATGCCGTAGAGACAAGATGGAGCGAAGGCCTAGTCAAGGGAATAGCGCCACGGGGATGGGACTACCGAGAGTATTGCCTGAAGATGCTTAGGCTGTGAGAAGTTTCCTTCCGAAGAGACGACGTGCCCCACGTAGGGCTGGTTTCTTTGTCCCCAGTGATCGGCGAGCAAGTGGCGCATCAGTCCTGACAATGCCTCCTGTGGTGCATTGTTGCGGACGGCCTCCTTCGTAAGCTAAATAAGGAGGGGTCTTGTACCCGGGGTTACGCGAATGGCTTTGTATCCCTAGTCAGGGGGGCTCATCTGAAAACGTTGATGGGTCTTACAAGGTCGTCGCTGCGCATCATAAAGCTTTGGTGCGATAGCTCAAGGCTCTCGGTAAATCGTGAAAAGACCAGCCGGGTCATTTTCACGAGAAATTAAAAAAGTGCCGAAAGTTGACGCTCCTGTATTTTGTGGCGGGAGGTTGACGTTTTCTGATTCGGTTAAATATCTGGGAGTAATCCTGAATAGCAAACTGAACTGGGCAAAACACCTAGAGAACCAATACAGGAAGTTTGTCATGACTTTTTGGATGTGCAGGAAAGCCTTTAGGTTGACGTGAGGTCTCGGACCTAAAATGCTTGCTTGGCTCTACTTTGATGTCCTTAAATCAAGGCCGTATGTGGCTATAGTCTGGCGGCCACGGGGGGAAACCAAAACGATGCGGGACAGACTGCGACGATTGCAAACGTTAGCGTTTAGGGGTTAGACGGGAACAATGAGGACTATGCCCACAGCGGCGATAGGATTCATGCTCTCTGAAAAACCCCTACATGTTGCGATACTGTAAGGGCGGATCACACGATGGGACTAGACACACTAGGCTCCCATGTGACCTCAGCACTCTGCCGATTCTAGAGATGAGGTAAGAGAAAATAACAAAATGCTTGAGCTTCACCAAAACTTTTCGCGTCTGCATCCCAAGCAGGGATATTTGGAAAGCAAATGGTAACCCACTCCTCCAAGGGGAAATCTGGTATACATATGGATCCAGAAGAGAGAGAGGGCCAGGCGCAGGAATCTGTATTAGAAGAAAACGCTGCTGGCAAGCAGATAACGATCTGCTCGGGCAGCCAAGTGACATTAACTGCAGTTGAGAAACCAAACATAACATCATACTTGGTTTGGGAATGCAAAATGGCATTAAACCAACTGGCAAAAAAGTATAAAGTGGCTGTCATGTGGGTCCCTCGTCACACAGGAAGCAAGGGCAACAAAAAGGTGGACCAGTTGGCGAAATGTGACGCAGCAAGTGAATTCATAGGATCGGACCGGTACCGGGACTAGCGTCTTGCTGCATCGGATTGGCCATCAAAAGCTGGATCCAAAAAAAATTACCGGGAATACTTGGAACAAATCCAGGGTGGCCGACATGCGAAAGCCATTCTGGGTTGTACGTACATGGACAGAGCCAGAGAAATTCTGGGTTTACCCGAAAAAGACATAAGGACAGTGGTTTAGATGCTTTCCGGGCACAACCACTTGAATTATGATATGCACAAAATGGGATAAAACCCCACGACAGAGTGCAGGAAATGCGGCAGGGATGATGAAACATCCCTGCATGTCTTATGCAAGTGCCCAGCATTGGCTAGGCTCAGACGAATAGTTAAGGGTATGGTACAACAGGCTTTATAGCATGAGCGCCAGCAGAGCTCCATCGAGGCTTTCTGCCAGCTTTTAAACTAACTAAGTGAATGTATTAAATCAATGTAAATATTGTTAATAATAAATAAATAAATGTAAATAAATGTATTATTAAATAAACGTATGTAAATGAGTGTACATTCAATTTTAGTTCCAAACTGTTTTATGAATCATTATACTTACGAACAATTTTCATTTAGAATTCATTCATTTAGAAAACGTGTATGAGTTCACATCATATTCATTGTTCGAGCGTGATGATAACATTTTTTGAAAAAAAGGGTTTTAAATGTTGTAAGTTTTCAAGTTACATTATTGTTGATAATTTGATAATTTATTTGTTAATTTCTGTTACAAAATTGACGAAATTTTAAGAAAATTGTAGCAGAGCCACATGATTGTGACCTGCTCAAAAATGTAGGTTAGGAGCTAAAGAGATGGGTAAATTTCATAGTTTACTTCAATTACTGGAATGTTTCAATAATGCCGTGGTAGATTACATTGAGGTTGTCAGCGTCGGATCTAAAATTAACGGTACCATCACTTTAGATCTTAGAAAGAGCGAGTGCTAAATATGACGTTCAATCGACCGCCTACTCTGGCCAGACCTGCGATTGGAGATCTCTTAGAGATGCAAAATTGATTGGGGAAATAATTTTATCGAACCAGCACGGCTTCACTGACTCAATAAATTCAAATCCCACACGCAACTGCGGTGCTCAAACTGGAAGCACATATTTTTCTTCGTAATTCTACAGGAAAACGTAGGTATATTTTACATTGCAGATAGATTACGGAACGGGTAGTGTAAGGCGAGTGAGACAAGTCAGTAAAGACCTAAATCTCCCGCGTTTCACAGATAATTTATTATACATATATATGAAAATATCACTTCTGTTATTGAAGAGCGACAAGAAAGTTGACGTTTGCAACCTGCGAACACCAAAGCAATCAATCAAGCATGCACATAAATCTGTAGTACCTACTGTACGTCACTAGTTAACCATTTATCGCGTTCAATGGCGCCGTTTCTCGTGGAATAGCTAATTTCTTAGTAGGGCGAAAGTTCTTTTGACCAGGTCTCTAGTAAAGTGACATTTTCATGCATGTGTGGAATAAATAATATTCTCCCCACGTGCGAATTTTCCATTTACCTCAATTTGGGCGAACTGTCATAAAAGTCGACTGACAATGATAACAGTGGGAGGACTGTGGGTGCCAACTATTGGCCGAATGGTTGATGGTCGGGCCATGTTTGATTCAAAGTTGTCCTGATAGTTTGTTAGTCTCTAATTGTCAACGTTAGCTAGTTAGGTCGGGCCAAAATGAGTTTTTTTATAATTATTTAAAAAGTGGCCCAACTTAGGCTGCCGACCTTTGGCTGCTAAAGTCGGCTCAACCTTGATGAAGTATGTTGGGACAATACTGCCGTCCAAACAAGAGAAGTAGTAACGAAATTTGGGATGAGCCCCCTGTCATCCTAACCTCAAATTTTAATGTTCACTATTTACAAATTATATCTTAGTTTGCTTATCGTTCGAATTTTAAATAACATATATGTGAAAATAAATAATATTTTCACATCACTAGGTGAAACATTACCAAATCCGGCCAAGATTTATTGTTTTCATTATGAATTTTTTCTGTAGAATATAAGTAATCCTTAATGCTTAAAATTTTAAGTTCACGTTGATAGAGAACTCATCCACAATGTTGTTACTACTTTTCTTGTTTCGACAGCAGAATAGTTAGCCATGATCGGCCCATAGATATGATTTCGGTAGGTCGGCCGATCTTTTGAGGAAAGTTGGGCCGACTTTTGGCCAACGCTCTTACTTTAGTTGCTGACATGAATTTGTACATGGAAAAAAGGAGTAAGTACAATGATATATACAAACAAATTACGTGTTTTCCAAATGGATTAAATATGTATGTTCATAAACTCACAATCTATTCCGTCTTTCTTTATAATCATAGTGTAGTATTCTCATAATTAGAAGCTATCTCCTCTTCCAGGGATTACATGCAGAAAATAAATTGAGCTCTTTGCGTTTAAGGTCGAGTATGGAATATCCCACATGAAAAAATTCTATGGAAAGCGTTCTACGTAAATTCCATGTGAGAATTCCACACAGAAATGCCATATAGAAATTTTATAAAAATTTCTAAAAAATAATGTTGGACTCAGGTTGGCCTCCAGTTATCACCATTTATCTTCCACGTGGAACTTATACTACCGACGTCAAACCCTAGCACAGGATATGTGCAAATCTTCCAGAAAATTATTCTGCCAGCGTCAAACCCTTGCGCCAGTTATGAAAATAGCATCTTCCTCGAGGAAGCTACGCTTCAGAACAACTTTCAGGTTAGATTAATCCGCATCTAAAAGTTACGTCATCCAACTTTTTCACCAGGTGTAAAAAAACATCATATCCTAGAAATTCTGAGTTATTCAGTACTTGCCACGACTTATCGCAATGTGACTGGCCACGAATGTGACTGTTGACAATGTGACTGTTCACAATGTGACTTGCTGGGGGTTGGCATCATCCGGACCTGATAAGGTAAGGATACGGAAAGGATGCATAGGAGAAAGAGTAGATTTGAGATCAATCTACGAGTCGCATGATAGTTTTCCAAACAGCATACTTGTCTCACAAGAACATTTCGATCTGTGTCGCTGATCAATCGCTCAAGCAATTAGCCCAGGTGAGGATCTTCACAAAGTCAAGTAAAACTTCCAATTTAGTTAAAACTAAATACAAAAAACCTTCTGATGATTTTGCTTTTTAAACAAAATTTTAAACTAATAATAAATAATAATTCACTCGTCTCATCGAGAAAAATGTATATTTTGTTAATAATTTTTTATATATAAATATTTTCTGATTTCTGCAGCTGTAAATGCAAGATAATTGGCCAAGCGCCATTCTACGTAGAAGAGATTTGAAGTGAAGTAGCCGCGTAATTAAGACAATTAAGGTACTCGCTATAAATCACACAGTGCTCTTCTACTTAACGTGAGATCAGATCGAGGATCTACACGCGTTCCAGCAAACGGCCGCGCGCTCGACGCCAACCTGATTTATGTTAGGAACACTATTCTTTCTCTCGAAAGATTTTTCGCCAGTGTCTTTTACACAGTTCTCGTTACTTTCCATAAGCGATCCAAAAATCAACTCCAAGATGAGATCTAAGAACCAAACGCTTTAATCGAAGAGGGAGAAACGTCGAATATATATAATAATAACATAATAATTAGCCAATCGATTGAACAAGAACCTGCACTGTCAATTACTTTGTAATTATTTGTATGATGAGAAACGATAATATATAAAAGATCAGTGTATATATTTATATATAATATACAGTTTATAATCTTATATAGTAAATGAGCCAAATTATTGCTAATAGTTATTTTGCTAACTAAATGTTTTCTTTTAATTTTATATTTAGTAAAATATTCAACTTACTTTTCTGAAGGTAAGTTTCAAATTATTAGAGACGAATTGCAAACACCCTACTTACTCCTCGATTTGGAAGGCCTGTTCAGTGCATTAAAGGACGAATAAAAAGAGTTGGACTTTTAAGAGGGCGATGACGATTAAGCAGTTGTGTCACGCGAACACAGGTATCGCGTGCAATTCTAAAAATACGTATTTGGCCCTCTCAAATATTACTCCACTTATTTTTCGCTCATTTGAAGAACCTGCTTCCACCTCTCGTTAAAATAATTGAATAGTAAAACTTCAAAAGCTCTAAATTAATACAATAATTATTTCAAACAAACTGCATATTTATCTGAAGTTTGTTTCCTATCATATCCCTCAAGCCTCTCTCATATGTTCCATATAAAAAATAGCAATAAGTTATTTTATGGACATTGGCTTCTGACTTTCAAAGAAAAATGTTTAAATTAAGAGAGATTGAGCGCGAGAATCGCGAGTAGTAGAGCGATCATAAATTGTCAATTTCGAAGTCAATTTGCCCAGGCTTACCAATCGGCTGCTGGTTAATTTCAAGGTGAATTGTGTCCAATATGGGTATATTATTAATGGCCCACCGAGGGTATATAGAGATAGGGTGCACTTGGACGGAGGGTTGCAACCCCGTTTTCGCGCATTGCCCAAATCTACATCGCTTCAGGCAGCCCGACCAGCCGTTTGTATATTTGGTATTCGGTGCACGGTACTCGATACTCGGGATTAAACGCTCCTCATGCCTCATGCAACGAAAAGTGCATTTTCGCTATTTACATTTCATTAATTTGCTCATTTCCAGTATTTTCATTGCTTTTTCAAATTTTGTCTTGTGAATCGATATTATTTCATATAGTATGTCGATGAATTGCATACAATTCACGAAGCTCGTATTGGAATTGCTTTGGAATCACCTTGGAATTAAATTTCGAATACTTGCAATAAGGTACGTATATTTAAATCACAGTTTAAACACGTTGACACAGAGCTGCTTTATGGAGGATCTAACGATACCTAATTATCTTGATAAAATTATGGTTTCCTGATGATATCATTCAACATATCCCACTTCCGTGCAGCAAACAAACATTTGTTAGAAATAATAATCTAAGGAACGTAACATCCAAGGTTCATCCACGCTCGAACCCAAAACTGGATGCCTGCGGGCATTCGCGTTTGCGTCAGAATAGGAACTGTTGAGCAATGCTAAACTGGACAAGCGCATCGCCGCACAGTGGGGAAAAAGTACATTTTTTGGTTCAAAATACGATTCCTGCTGGATCTGTGGACCAACATAGATATTTTTTTTTTAAGAAAAAAGCTGAGAAAATTCCGGAGAGAATTTTCGAGACCGATTTTTGAAAAAGACCTCCAGTTTTTTATAAATAAACAAATATATGACAAAAGAATGAGAATCTTTTGAGTTTAGTCCACTGGCTTCTTGGAAATAGAGTAAAAAGTTTCGCAATCAACTCAATTTGATAGTACAACATTATTAGAAGATTATCCAATAGCGAGCAATAAACAAACAAATTTTTTACTAAACAAATAATTTGTTAAAAGTTCATTACCGCAATTTGCATTATTTTCATATTATTTTTCCTCATCTTGTAAGTAATTCATCGCATAACATCACTATGATGGAAAAATTTCGTATTTAAATGATATTTAACAATAATGTAAACAAATTTCATTAAAAACTGTGCACTTTGGGTGTATTTTGAAGAAAAACAACGTTTTTTCGGTCTGTACTTATAATTAGCTAACTCGAGGCAGTTTTAATACAAGAGACAACTGAACAATAAGATTTATAATTGTTATAAGCAAATTTTATAACAAATAAAAAAAGGCAAAAAAAAAGTATTTTTTCATTATCAATTGAGTGAAAAATTCCTCAATTGCCTCAATTTTCCTGTGCAAAGATACTAAAGGTTAATTCAATAGTGAAAAATAAACAAAAAAATTCTGAAGCAAGTTCTTCTTTCATCGCCAAAATATGACTCCAGGCTTCCATATTACGTCTTAAGCAAGTCTTGAGCTTCAGGATCTAGGAGGATTACTTTCTTTTTCCATTTTTGCCTCTGATTTACAATTTTTGGGTCGGTAGAAATCAGCAATTTCCGTCCAAGATCTTTATTAGCAGCCTCTCTGCTGCATTTTCGAGTGTGAAACTCTTGACTTGAATACAATAAAAGTTCAGGATACCGAGTTTTATTCCATTAACATAACCTAGCGTATGCAACTACTTCTTGAGTTTGTATCTTACTTTCTTAAATTTCAGTACAAAGCTTCGAAATTTTCAAATAATAATATCGTAAACATAAGAACACAAACAAATGCAGCAGCATGCGTGCCTGCCACCGGCCACGTTGCGCGATCCGCGTAAATCGAAACGCGCTTGCGCAGTTGAATATAATAAACACGTTTATGAATTTTAGAATACAGAAACTATGAAGTTCATATATTTGAAAGAAACTTCCTGCTCGCTTAATAAATTCAATTTAAATATAACTTCATAAAAGAAACGTAGTATACGTACGTATACTAAAATTACAAATAGTAATGAATTTAGGAAACATATGTAAGAAATTTAATATGCCCGTGTATACTAAAATTGCAAACATTTCTAGCAGTGTAGCCTTATACATGTATTATGTATTAATAATGTATTATCATGGCCAAGTTCAAATATCTGGACAATCCGTAAGTTTATGTACGTTTATAACGCGGTCGAGTCTAAACGTACGGACCTGACAAGGGGAAGCTAGACCTCGAAAGGTGAAGGGGATACGGTTTGTGTCCGGACGTATAGATACGCACTGTACGGAAATTACGTTAAGATTAGCCCTAGGGGGAAAATTTCGTAATACGAAACACTACCTTTTTACTACTTATAATTGTAATCACAATGAACATAGAAAATGATTATCTTAATTAGTGATTCTCTGAATGCTTCAAAATGTATTAGTTCTTCCCCTTGAAGCTATCACCATCAGAATTTTTGTTAAGTCATGGCTCATAGAAGCCAACCCCATTAAATTTCTCCCTTATTTTTTATTATTTCCGCAAAGACCCCTTATATTGCAGAGTCAGGTTTCGTGTGACCTTACATCTGGTAAAATGATATAGCTTTTTGGTATTACAGCGTTTACACTGTGACGGTTGACTCTCCTAAAGTGGTTCACAACCAAATCTCCTAACATGAGACACATTTTCAATATTTTAGCATGCAGCAAGATTCCTCTGGGAATGCTCTCTATTGATTAAAGCATAGGCGGCACTGTGCGATTTTTCGAACCATGGACCGAAGGAAGGGGCGACAAATTTATTATGTATTGGAAAGTGCCTAGAAATTCAAGAAAATGTTGACGATAATAAAATGATAACGCTGCAATTTACAGACATACGGGATAATGTCTTTAATCAGACGCTAAAGAATTTAAAACCAATTTCAATCGCATTTCCTTGAATTCAAGATTTTAATCAGAAAAATACTCCCATAGCAGGCTTTCGTGACTTCCGGCAAACGAGGCAAAAGGTGCTTCAGAGAGTAAAATATATTTCCAATCATCATTATTTTCCGTTATCAAAATTCAAAGTTCCATGTTAATCTGAAAAGAATTCAAACCTTATTTTCGTCGTCGATGCTTAATTCGCAGGAGTCACTCAAGAAAACAAATTAGAGAAAATTGTGGCATTGGAACTGATTATTCTCAGAGTATTTCTCATGTAGAACATTATCTATTATTTTCATTAATTTCAAAACATATATTATTTAGTGAGAAAATTGCATAATAGGTCGTGCACATAATACGTCACACGTTTTTCCTTTGGTTGAATAAAGACTAGAATAAAATTGTCATACAATGACATAAATAAAAGAAAAACGTGTGACATATTATGTGAACGGCCCCTACTGAAATAGCTTTCATTATTGTAAATAATGAGAATCAGTGAAATACTAAAGAAAGTTTCAATAGGGTCCCAGAATGGTCAGATTATCGTCTTCTTTCTCTCGCTCTCTCTTGGCTGTAAGAGTGCCGACGACGATTCGCATACCACCCCCTCGTAAAGCTCCGTCGCGTGCAATTCCCGTCATAACAACGACTTCAATTTTCGTCAAAAGTCTTCCACCGGTTTGGTTCTTTGCGCCCCTTTCCGCCACAGATTTCACGAAGGACCTTTCGATTTCCCGCTTTATAAACTTGATTGCTGCTCCGCACCAATGGAAATGTAAGGACCCGTGCACGCCTTGCGATATTTTCCAAATTATAAATTTTTACGATGGTGCATTCTCCACCGCCTTCTCTCGTCTACCACGCCACTCAGCCACCCTATCGAAACACCAGTCAGATTGGATTTGTCCGATTTCATGTGCCGCATCGAAATGACTGGACAATACTCTCCGTTTTGGTTCGCTACCTCTTAAATATATTTCTTGCCCGACCCCCCTTGAAAACGAGCAATTGCATGCACGTGAAGCTGGCGTCATGTGGCCGCTTCCAGCCCAGTGACGTTCGCACATGCGTACTTCGCCACCGGGCTAAAATGTAACTTTACGCCCGCTACATAAACCATCATGCCCGCCACACATAAACTGCACCACGTAAGTGAGAATATGGAGAAATTATCTTTATCTTTAAAAAAATTGTACACCAAACATCCTCTAGCTGCTTCACATGCTTTTTTTCAAAACGGGTAGGACAAAAAGTATGGTGTGTATATACTATTGATGTTTACGACCAATATAATATCCCAGGCATGATTCTCATTTTTTGCTTATATGTGAATGGTACTGTCTGTAGAAATATGAAGCGGAAGAAAATTAATGACTATATTGTTCATCCATAATAAGCCTTTTGTATTAATACTTATTTAATTTAAATAATTTATAGATCCGTTTCTATCTATATATTGTTACAGGAGTACTTTAAATTGTTCCAACTTTAAACAATTAAAACAAAAGAAAAAATATGTACAACCGTTTAAAACTCAAACTTCTTTCCAAAAAATTATAAATGAATAAACAACATTTTTTAAACATAAGACAATCACGGAAGAATAGACAATAATTACCCTGGTAATTACCCTAGTGATTATAATCGTACATTTATTAATGACCTTTTAATAATAAAGAAAACAATATTATACACGAATGTGAAAATCATGAATAAAAAGGGTTAAAGCAAAGATTCGATAACTCTTTTTTTATGAATGATCGATTCCATGAATTGACCTACTATTTGGCAGCACAGACAATTAATCTATTTGCTTTTCCAGCAAAAGTCCAAGCGGGCCGAAATGGAGGAAGATACCATACGCCACTTCACCCCGCGGCGGCCTTTACCCGCCACTATAAAACGGCGCACCCCTTCGCGATGCGGCCGTACGGAAAGAATATTTTCTAATAAGCAGAATATAAAGTTAGGGTGCGTTACACAAAAGGAATCTTTCCACGCGGAGTCTTGGAGGGGGACCGAAAAAGAAAAAGAAAAGGGGGTGGGAGCTGAATTCGGAGCTCGGGCTGACTTATCTTAGTAATATTGGATTAAAACTTATGCCTCTCGGTTGCAATATGTTATTTTTATTGCTTGTGGCTTTGCATAATATACGCTGGGGGATGCACCTCGTCGGGAGCTAATTTTAATTTTTATGCCGCAACTGAGAAGGGGGGAGACTTACGATTTCAAAGCGGCTTATTTATTTATGCCGTGATTCCAGCATTACGATTAGTCCCGATTCTAGGCACGTGCGAGATTCTCAAATAAATGGCATGCTTAAAGCTAAGGGGGTGAGTAAAAAATAAAAATGAGTTTTATTACGTTTTCCCTTTTTACTTCATTTTTTCGTTTACCAAATAAATTAACTCTTCGTCGCGCAACTTCTTCCCACTTCAAAAATGTAAGACTTAAATATTTTCCTAATTAAGAAATCTTTACATTTGAAAAATAAGTTTATAAAGTTGGACAAAAATTTTAAGTTATTTTGAAAACCGTATATATGAAACAAAAAGCATTCAAATGTTGAGGTTAAGAGTTTATGTATGTGATTAATAAAATAATGATAAATCGAATACTCGACTTTTGAAGGATGGGACATTTTTTTAATGCCAACCACCTGGAGGTCCAGAAAGAAATACATTTTCCCTGCAGTTTTAATATCTAGCACCCTTGTAGGTGCAAAATATCTCTATTATCGGACACGAAGCCCTCCAATTCCGAACGCCGCGCCATTCAAGCACGCAATGTCTGTTCAGCGGTTTTTAAAAAGCGACATTGTGAATGAAAAAAAAGATCCACGGATAGTAGAAAATAATTGAAAACCTGACGCAGTCCGTACGATCCCACGGGTGGAAAAAGCTCCGAAACTCGACGATCGCCTTCATATGGCGAGTTTTCACGAAGTAAAAAGCGAAATTATGTATTGTCTTACACTGACAGTGTCTCGCTTGCTCCTGTGTTTGGCTCCTAATACATCATTCTTATTTATTTGATCTCCTCGTGCAAACAACCTCGGCTACCACATTGGAGGCGCGAACAACCGATAACGCACGCTCTTTCCCACGAATATGTAAAAGCGGTAGAGACATTCCGCTTGCCTAATCCCGACCAATCTCGAGGACGTAGTCGAGTCTTAGGATGCATAATCCTGCCAATTTGGGCCGTGAGCAGGGCGCAGGATTATCTTACAGGAGTTGCTGATATCGCCACTCGATTTTGCTTTCTAGTTGAGAGTTCTCTTATAGAGAAAGAAATTGTCATTTTTCAGGATTTTTTAAGGAATCGGGATTTTTATATTATAAATACTGTAGAAACTTGGTGTGGAAAGACTTGCGTAAAGATCTGGAAATTTTTAAAATCACCTCAACTTCACACTTTATGAAAATAATTGGACATATATCCACTGAAAGTACAGGAGAAGAGCTGCCTTCTTCTCGATCTTCTATTATAAGTAATGTATGTATACACTGTATACACTACAGATTCGTGCTGGCCCATAAATGCCTAACATACTTAATTCAGGATAATGATTGATAAGATTGTAAACAAATTTTAAAAATTCTTCTGTCGAAGAAAATATTCCGTATTCCGAAAAAGTAGCACAATCCACATAATTCTTATCTAACCTACGATAAGTGAAAGTTAATTTGTACTGCGCACTCATATATATTCAGTTTAAGACGTATTTCACACTTTGCCGAATTTGTAAACGTAACCACAGCCCTGTCTCGAGGCTTGTCTTCGAGCAGGTGCGGCGCCTTAGTTTTGAAGAGAAAAATAAGCGAGCAATTACGGGGTACCGCGAACAACGCCGGTTTCCTGGGGTTGGGCGCCATTAATCAAATTTACAGAGCTGCACGCAGATCGCGAGACAAAAGGCGAGAGAGGTGCCAAGCTCTATATACGACAAGAGCAAAAGAGAGCAAGAGGCCTCGAGTTGGGCTAATGAGTTATCGCGGCACGGCGCGGCGCTTAGGATTCCTCTTCTAACGTCGACTTTGACCCATGTCTTGCAAGAATGCGAGAATAGAAAACTTTTTCTTCCTCCTGGTATCTAGTAAAATAATATATCTCGGTTCGTAAAGCCTCAATAGTGGTCGGTACCATTTTAAGGGCTCAGCAAGGGGGTGGCGGGAGGCAGTGTCTCTCATTTCAATATTTTCACAATAAATCCGGCCTGGTTTTTACGACTAGTGGAATAAATAATAAAGCAAGGTCCTGCCCGGCGACGGGGCCACCTATACCTGCGGTGCATCTTCGCGAAACGTTTTTACGAGCTCCGAGATCAGTAGGTATGTCCAAGTGTCAGATCGAAATAATAAAAGATGGTTGAGGGCAAGAGAGGAAAAGAGAACCCGTGCATAAACTCGCAACAACTTATGAGGCTGGCCTTCCAGGACCCTTAGCTTATATTCAATTTATTAAATCGTTAAAACGCGAATCATACTCATCTCTGCCTTTGAATATTTTGAATTCGTTTTTAAATAATCGAAAGTTATTGTGAAAAATACTTTGCTCTATGTGAGATAACTTTATCTCAAAACCGCGCAGTGTTCTGCTTTAACTTATCTATATATCTTATAAAAATTGAAACAGTATTCACGAAAATAAGAAAATTGAGCAGTTATTATGAACGAAGTCTCTCCTATTTTTCAAGAGGTGATTTAAAATTCGCCTCAAATGAAATCGTCAAATAATAACATATAATAGACTTAGTCAAAAATGAACAATTCTTTAAGACATGCTTCACCTTTTATCGTGAATAATTGATACTATAATTAATGCAAGGTCGTAACTCAAAGCCATAGTCAGTCGTCTGGCTGCGGGAAGAATAATTAGGGAATTATTTTGTTTCAAAGAGATCGCAAGATCGTATCGGACTGAGAAGGCTTCGCGAAGAACGACTAGCGGCTGGGCCGCGGGTAAATTGTAATTAAATATCAAATGCTTGCAATTACGGCAATGCACCTGTCTTTAGAAGGAACCCCGGATGAAGGGAAGAGTTTGAACTACTTTTGTTAGCGTCTGAATATACGGCTTTCTTATGTGCGTGGTACCCATACCACATTTGCAGGGTGAATGACTACCAAGAAGAATAGTATTCTTGAAACTCTCTAGACTGTATAGAATTATAAGAACGCCGATTAGGGCGCTTACTACATTCATTCGAAAGATTTGAATAACGTGTTTAATAACGTATCTATCAGTTCTGTGCGATTTTCATTTACATTGGCCTCCTCGTACATGAATATGTACGAAAGGATGATCGAGTTTGTTTCTGAGGGCGATAATGAATTGCTGGACCCGATGTACTCTTAAATACAATTTCCTGGGACGGTGAAAGCCTGCTTCTCAACTTCCAATCTTCGCCCTAGCACCCCCTTCCCCCCGCCTATATATACACTTTGTTACCGTTCCCTTCGAGAACTTTTCAGCTCTGAGCATTATCGAGCTAAATGTACATTAAATCAAAACTCATCTTATTTGAAAGATACTCACTGAGAAGTGTCAACTTCAATGAGATTCTTATACTTCGAAAAATATAGAGAAAATTAGATTGAAGAAATTAAGAAGAATATGCAAAAATTTGCGCATATTGGACAAAAATAAGTAAACTGGTTTATTTAATAAAGTAAAGTGTTTTTCTTTAAGGAATATTTACTCTTAGAAAGCAAATATTCTTGAAAGCTTAGCAAGCAAATAGCAGTACATGCATCAGAAAGTTGAAGCAGAAAACTATCACGAGCGATTGTATTGGACGAGAAATCAATTTATTTTGAAACACAGGAATCAACATATTGTCATGCATCATGAGGTGAACTTGACGAAAGAATGCAGCTAACGAAAAGCAAGAACATAGTTTGCATCAGACAAGCCGCACTATTTATCGCCTCAGTAAAGAAAATAGAGAAAAATATAATTCCCAATTAAACATTTTTCGAGTTCGAGCATGTCTTGGAACCCGTGTTTCAAGACGCCCTAGAAATATTTCTAATTAATTTTCAAGTCTCAGCAATAATTAAGATACTTAGCATCAAGTTACTGTCATAATATTTGTATTTACTGCGCCTCTTGTAGTTTCTATTGATTTCGAATCCTTATGTGAAACAGTCTACAGTGGCGTACCCTTATAAATAGTACACTAACAAATTAATAACAGAACATTATCGTCGCCATCCACAACTGATATAATTTGAATCTAAATTCATATTGCTTGGCGCAGTAATGATCCAGGAGACGTGGTGATAATTGAAAGCAGGAGGAATCGTAATTTGAGAGTTGATCAGTTGAACAAGAATTGGTGAAACTATCAGAACAAGATCCTGGGAAGACGCACAGGCGAGGCCCTGACGATAAGATTAATCGACGAGGTGTGAAGGAATCCGTGGGGAGTGGAGAGGAGAGTGAAGGAAGTTAGATGAGACCTTGAAGATAGCAAGTCAAAACATCCTGCGGAAGACGCAAATGACGAATCGACTTCTTAATCCCTCTCGATTGGCCGCCTCGAGGGCGCGAAAATTGAATAGGCAATCGTACTTAAAACAATCGTGTTCCGCTCTGCTGAACACTGCAAATACTACACAGACTCCTTCCTTCTTGACACCCTTTCAATGCGGATAACAGCGGATAAATTCTCAACACCGTCAAACCACACGATCATACTACTACGCCGAGGTCTTGTGTCAATGAGCCTCGGATTTCTAAGATCTCATGTATGTATACATACATTGTTACAAGGCTGTGGTAGCTCGGGTGCGTCGGCATGGTCGCGACCACAAACATATCGGAGTGTGGCCTGGCACGGGTCAACCACAAACCGACAACGTCCACGCGCTCGATCCGCATTCACGTGCCTTAGCACCCACGTGTATTTGTATGCAATGTTTATACATCCAGTATTTCTTTCAGGGACCAAACACTGAAAAAAATAGTTTAGCCGTCCCATCTAAACGTTCAGCTGGATTTCGTCTTCTAAAAAAATATAGCTGTATTACGTAAATTTTTAGCTGTGTTACCTGAATATCTAGCTGTTATAGATTAAGTTTGCCACCTAGAATTTATCTAAATAAATTAGCTAGATAAATTCTAGATATCAAAATTTAGCTAAAATAGCTAGATACTTTGGTTACACCGCTAGAAATTTAGGTAACACAGATATATTTTCTTAGAAGACAAAATCCAGCTAAACGTCTGACTGGGACAGCTAAACCATTTTTTTCAATGAAAAAGTCATAAATCAGGCTCTGCAAGACAGTTTTGCATATGTCGATAAAACGCGTCTTTGCCCGAATTTGAATTTGCTTTCATTTTCTTGATGGTCAGTGTTGTCGGACCGTAAAGCGAGGCTTTTCTTTTGAATTTTCATTTATATTGGCGTAGTAATTTACTGAAGCTATAATTTACAAGTATCCGTTTTGATTCATGACTATACTTTTACGCTCAAATTACAGCACAGAATGAGCCCTGATCGTGTTGACCTACTTTTATGACATGGCTTCATCAGCCGTAGGACCATATTTTTTCAATTTTCTCATGAAATTGCAGGTCAATTGTACCAAACAGTCATAATAACACCAGATAATACAATTCATCAGGATGAATATAAATGCGTTGTAAATAATGAGAACACGTTATCAAAGAGCAATATAGGACTACACAACCGTTTTCGATTCGAAACTAAGCTAGGGTTCGAGAGACAAAGAAGACATGGAAAAGAGTGTAAGCATGAGAGAGATGATGAGATGCTTTATCTTAATGCCAGAATCAAATCAGCTCGCACGGAATTAGAGATGGCATTATGGGGCTATCAGCGCATATGCACCCTGCATCATCATGCAAACCCCACACCCCAATCGGCGGGCCTCATAACAATACACGGAGAAGGGCGAGAACAATGCATGTTGGGGGAAACACGAGAATACACGTATCGGATGATATTACCAAACCCTCAACCCCCGTTTCTATAACTGTGTAGCTCGCGTTCCGGAATGTACGCTTGTCCGCCCACTAGTCTGGTAATCTTTTCCTCATAAGTTATCATCAATATTTCCAAATCCAAAAAAGTTCAAACATAATTTTCAGAACAGTGTCAAATTTATATTACAACTGGAGCTCGGCATCTCATTCGCTCGAACTTTCACCTATCTAAAGTCATCAACTAGAATCGATTTTTTGACAACCAAAAAATATTCCACTGGTAAGATTATACGAATGTGATGAAGTTCTGTCAGAAGATCTATTAAATCAAGACAACATTTGTCATCACAATATTGATATTTTTGCCCTAGTTGGAAGATATTATAATTTTTCCAGTCTAATTAGTCCAAGTTTTAAAAATTGGTGCATGAATTTAAATGAAGCAACAAAATTGGCGCAAGTTGCGTACATGCAGGTCGTACATTTTCCAGAACAATTTTGTTATATGTATTATATTTATTTTATACATAAGGTATTTCATTTATGAATTTTTTTTCTTTTACTTGTTTCTGAAGTTGATTAGATTCGGTGACAGAACGTTCTTGAAGGGCCTGTACCGCCCCAAGGCTCGTTCGAAAGGATCCTGTCGCCTCTTTTTTCCCGCGTCGCTTCCTTATAAACTAATTTCCTACCATTCCTCCCACTCTCACTCTTCGACCTTTCCCCCGCTACGTGCCGCTCGTGCTGAACAATTGAATTCTCTCTTTCCATTTACCTATCCGTTTGTATCAACATTTACATTTATATTTGAATAATGGGAAAATAAAGAGGCGAGGTCCTGGAGAGTGCTGTGCCCTGCATCAGACTTTCAACTCGCTATTACATTTTTAAGCGTTCATTTTCAAGCCCGCAGGCCTGCTCTCATTCCCCCTTTGTGACGAGTGGACAGGGAAATGGGAAGTCAAAGAAGAAGAAAAAAATATCATTACTGTCTTTGCGTAACAATTTGGCATGCCAATAAATGTCTCGATTATCGAAATTCATCATCGGATCTGAAGCTCTAAAAGCTTATTTATTTTACAAGGAGGTAAAATAAAATATTTGCTTGCAAATATTAGCCGCAAAATATTAATTATCCATCAAATATTAAACATATTATTCTTAGCAATAATAACAAATTTTCTAGTAGATTTGATGTTTGCTGGGAAACAACAATTTAAAGCCATACAAATATTTCTAGGGTGCCCTGCCTTCTAGTGATCTAGTGAACTGGACAGACAAGGGGAGAAAAGCCCACTCGCCACATGGGGACTTATAATCGTTCTAGCACTACTCTGACCAATTACTTTGACATGAAAGAAGTCACTACTACGCACAAGAGGAATCTGTGTAATATAAATAAACTTCACCATCCACTTCCAATCTAAATACTACACATCTAAATGTTGCCTGGATACGATTTTAGATATGAAAAAATAATTTTAAATACTTACTTTGAACCATCATTCCTCAGATCATTCTTAATATTTAAACATTTTTTAAGTAATATTTTATCCTATTCTATTGTAAACCTAAGTTACGAGAAAAAACAGAAGATAAAATGTATCGTAGATAAATTTTGGAGTGGTTAAAAAATGAATGTATGTCGGCGCAAGTTTCACCGAGCTTCGAAGAATAATTCTGACATCTACTACTATCCGTTCACCATGGGAAGGCCCCTCCAAAACAGCTGTACATTTTGGTAATTTACTCGCAATGCAAAAATCGCACAAAAAAACTGCTTATATCATGATGAAGCTTACTTTATTGCGCTTAAAACAAGCCCTCATTTGTTTATGTAAAAGAATTTCTTTCGAAAATATCCTTCGCGAAGAAATGAAAACCGTGTTTTTTTCGCGTCACTCCGTCCTTGCTTGACTTTCGATGACGATATCTTTGAACAGCACAGTGTGAAATTTGTTTTAAAAATCATGCAGGTGCATTCACATTTCAACTATACATACGTGAGAACAAAATTGCAATATATTAATAACAATTAACATAAAATGCATTTGAACATGACTATGCTATCTCTCGTAATATAAGTAGTAGAGAGTTATATTTTGGTTTAAACTGCTTGGAAAATTGCAAGAAACGCAATCGAATAATAATTCGGAATGGCAATCCTCAAACCTATTAATTAATAACAAATCATCCTGGAAGACCAATGAATGGTAGTGTGGGTGTGAGGACACAGCGGGATACCATAGCTGAAGGGTCTACTCATTGAAAAAGAGTAGCTTCTGCCTGAAAAAAGGAATAGCTGTGCGGTATCCCATAATGACACAGTCCATAGTGTTTTCACACCCACACTACCATTCATCGGTCTTCCAGGATTATTCCTTATTAATTGATAGGTTTTAAGATTGTGATTGCTAATTGTTATTCGATAGTATTTGTTGCAATTTTCCAAGCAGTTTAAGCCAAAATATAACTCTCTACTACTTATATTACGAGAGATAGCATAGTCATGTTCAAATGCATTTTATGTTAATTGTTATTAATATATTGCAATTTTGTTTTCACGTATGTATAGTTAAAATGCGAATGCATCTGCATGATTTTTGAAAAAATTTTCACACTGTGCTGTTCAAAGATATCGTCATCGAAAGTCAAGAAAGGACGGAGTGACGCGAAAAAAACACGGTTTTCATCTCTTCGCGAAGGATATTTTCGATAGAAATTTTTGTACATAAACAAATGAGGGCTTGTTTTAAGCGAAATAAAGTAAGCTTCATCATGATATAAGCAGTGTTTTTGTGCGATTTTTGCATTGCGAGTAAATTACCAAAATGTACAGCTGTTTTGGAGGGGCCTTCCCATCGTGAACGGATAGTAGGTCAAGTTGTCAGCTGTGCCAAGTGAAACCATAGTGAGCAAAATGGAGTAGAACCTAAAATCGGTAATAAGAAAATACAAATAAAACACTGTTATCGCTTATCAATCGTCTCTGAAAGATTCAGGCTGTTGTAAATGAACTACAACTTATTTTACACCACATAGTAAAAAGCAACTGACATAAGTGGAATCGGTATTTTGCTCCAGTTTAGTGAATTCAAACAACAGTACAGACCGCTTGCAGCGTAATTCTCACTACTTTTTAAATAAAAATGGACCCATTAAAAGACGAAAGATCATCGAGGCTTGATTGCTTCTGTCTCTCCCACCCATGAGCGTCCCGTGGCAGCCTATGCCCTATACCAGGGCTCACCACTTTCAGTAGGTGCTGACTGCCACGACAAGTGTATGACTGCCACCAAGTTTTTCTGTCATTTTTTATGTGTAAACATCTTAGACCTCGATATGGGGAGTCGCGCCTGCTTCGAATGAAACCACGACTGCATAGTGTAACGCAGGCCTGTGACACACACGTTATGTCTTATGGCATAGACCGGAGGCTCGCTTTTCTTCACCCACAGAAAGGAGCCTTTCGGTCTCTCTCTTTGCCCATCTCTCTCTCTCCTTCTCCATCTCTCTCTCCTTCTCCATATATCTCTCTCTTTTATTATTGTTTTCTGAATATAAGTGATACAATTTATTAATCTTCTTCAGGAAATATAATTAGCCTAATTCTAAATGTAGATGCGTAATATAAATGCCACACACTGTGTTCTTTCAGAGAACTCATATCGGTCCGCACCGGTATTTTATAAACAAAGCTTGACTAAGCAGGCAAAGAGAAAATGCGTTTTAGGTCTTTAGGAAAGGGGCCGTACGTAAATTACGTAACGGATAATCGAACCTCTTCGACCCCCCGCCCCCCCATGTAACGAACCGTAACAAAATATTTCTACCCCCCTATTGCTGTACGTAATTTATGGTTTCCAGAAATAATAAGATATGGGACTTGAAACTAGTGAAAATTAGTTGCATTTAAGATAATGCGTGCTGTGCAGGGAGAAAACTTAATTTTCAAAATTCTATGATTTTTCTTCGACCAATTTTTTTTCTTTAACCATTAACATTCAAATCCCATTAACATACATATACAAATCAAAAATTTTGAAATTTATTTCTTTTAAACAAAAAAAGTGACTTTTCTATGATAAGAGATGACTTCTTAAGAAAATACTTAAATTTTCTAAAAAATACTTAAATTCTCTACAAAACAATTGAATTTTCAAAGAAATAGTTCAATTTTCAACCTTAAAAGAAAATTCGTGACAAAAAAGTTTAATAGTTAATAGTTCAACCTAGAAGGATGAAATGTAATTGAGAAAAAACTAATTTCAAAATCAAAAAGACGTCTTTTCAACGAATAAAGAGATTTCTCAGTGATGAAGGAAAAAAAAGTTCACCTGAATTGTTGATCCTGAAAGCCAAAAGACTAATTTTCTTTAGAAACATTGAATTTTCAACCAGTAAAATAGGAATTTTCAGCAAAAAAATTAATTTTCAACAAAATAGTTAAATTTTTAACCAAAGAGGTAAAGCTTCTTTAAAAAAAAATTCAACAGAATAGTTCAACTTCTACCCGCGCAGTTCAATTTTCAATTATAAAAAATCAGTTCTCAACGAAATAGTCAAACTTTAACCAAAAAGATGAATTTTGAAATTAAAATATAAATCTTCAACGAAAAAATTATTTTTTAACAAATTCATTCAAAACAAATTTTCAAAAAAAAAAAAAGTTTAAATAAAATTTTCTACGAAGGTATTTGAATTTTCAACGCAAAAAGACGAATTTTCGATAATAACAGTTGAATTTTCATACAAAAAGGATGCCTTTTTAAAACAATTATTTAATTTTTAATCAAACAGTTGCATTTTCATCGAAGAAAGATCAGTTTTCTACTAAAACAGATGACTTTTTAAATCAGAAAGACAAATATTAAAAAATATAGTTGAATTTTCATTGAAAAAATATTTAAATTAATTTTTCTACACAAAATGTGAATTTTTCTCAAAAGATAAATTTTCTACGAAATAGTTGATTTTTCAACCAAACAGTTGCATTCTTATCAAAAAAAAGATTAATTTTCTCCTCAGATAGATGAATTTTTTAATAAAAAATATACATTTTCCAAAAAATTGTTGGCTTTTTATCCAAAAAACATCTAAATTTATTTTTCAAAACCAAAATATGAATTTCTGTCAAAAAGTAAATTTTCTACGAAATAGTGGAATTTTCAAACAAAAAGATTAATTTTTGAACAAAACTGTTGCATTTTCAAACAAATAATAAAATTTACAACTAAAAAGATCATTTTCAGGAAGAAGCATCTGCAAAAAAAGAAATATAAATACAAAGCAAATAAATTACTAAGAAGAATGTTATATCAGGATTACCGCAAAAATTAATTTAAAAAATTCTCTAATTTTTCCCTAACCACCTTTTCATTTTCCCTGACCATTAATATTCAAAAATCAGAATATTACATTTGTAACATTTTGAACCTAGAATCTTTTATAAGCGGAATAGAATAATTTCAAATAAAAGTTGAAAATTTTTTAATCTATTCGGTTCGACAGTTATTTAAAGTTATATAAATCTCGGACTTTTGTAAGATTTTTTTCCAAATCCCTGACTTTTTCCTGAATTAGAAAAAATTGTTGTTGGCTAGGTTCCTTTTTTCACTCGCCAGTTTTCTTTGTTGCGTAAAGTTGAATTCATATTAAATTTCTGTACAATTTCTGCGCGATACTTATTTAATTTGTGAATTTCCGAAAGTTACATACCTGAATGAAGGACCCCCCCCCCCTTCAGTAACAAATCGTAACAAAATCTTTTTACCCCTCCTTACCCCTTAAACTGTTACGTAATTTAAGTACGGTCCCAAATAAAATTGTTTGAAGAATGAATCAATGAATTTTTTAAGTGTTGAAAATTATATCATTTTTGAACAATTTTAACTTAAAAACAGTACAATTTAGTGATTATAAGTTGTTTCTTGAAAATCTTAAATGAACAATGTAATTTACAACTGAAAAATAAAAAAAATGAAACAATGAAAACTTTGAAATTATCAATATATTAATTAAAATGTTTTTGAAAATTAAAAAAAGATTTGGAAGTTTCAATCGGATGCATACATTCAATTAATTGCGTAGGGCATTCAAATTGAAATAGTTCAATTTTTAAAGTAAAAATCTATAAATTATTTAATTATAAACAGATTCAGAATCGTCTTATTTGCTTTATGTAAGATTTCAATTTCAGTCAACGTTTACCGAAGATGTTTACACATAAATCTGTCTTGGGTCATAGTTTAGGACGCACGTGATTTATTTTCTTCGCTTTCCAGGAATCCTGGAAAGGGTTACGGTCGCTACGGTCACGGTTCGTTACGGCTCATGGTTCACACCGAAGGGTCTGATTTTTTTTACTTGAATTCACAGTACATTTCATTTTTTCATCTCAAACTGTAATTTACGGTGAAGGATTAGGGAGTCGAAGGACAAGTTTGACGAAAATTTATGAGGGCCGGTTTGGCCTAGTCTCGTGACTGCCGTTGGCAGTCTTTGCAGTCAATGACTGCCTTCTGGAGAGCCCTGCCCTATACGCTCGGATAGTCAGTCGTTGACATCGCGCCTCTCTGGGCGCTACTGTGCCATACTGTGCCGGGTTCAGAGACTATAATGCGCTCCTGAGAGTTGACATGAAAAAACTCTCTCGTCGCTCTGCCGACTAGACTAGACTTGAGGCATAGGACGGTGTCATTTCCACCATAGCATACCGTGACTGCATTTTACGTCAAGAAGTTCCCAGTGATAGGTGCAGAGCGTGTAATGCACACGCTGAACACCTAGAACACATACTATCCAGGTGTCCCACTCACGCGGGAATGACGTATCTCTACAGACATAATGTAGCACTAAGAGTGCTTTACTACCATCTTTGTCGCTCTTACGTTGTGGCCGCGACCCTTCCTGTCGAACACTTCGAGGGAGATAGTCAATTGTCAAAAACGAGAAGTGCCAAATTTTCTGGAACTACGATTTTCGGACAGCAGTCTCCATTGCACCCTCGAGGTCTGACATTGTTGGCTAGGACTTCTCGAAACGAACTATATTCGTAATCAAATTCTCGGCTCCAGTCGACTACAACATCATTGCCAAGGAGAAGAAAAAGGAGGAGAGGTATCAAGACCTTAAAAAAGAGTTGCTGCGACTGTACCGAAAATATTCAGTTGGAGTGATTGCGAGGCGAAGTTGCTTAGAGCGCGCGGTAGAATACACGACTTTAGGTACTTTAGGTAGGGTTCGAATCCTCAGCAAGTGCGATTTTTCAAAGCGTTTAAGCGTGCCATTATATGTGTAAGTGACCGTGTGTGCGAATCGTGTATCAGTAATTATAAAAAATGATGATTATATAGAAATAATCTCAAAAAGAACTTTGTTTTTCGTTGAATTTTCAGAAGCCGTCGCTTAGAAATGGGAGAATATAAAGAATGTAATATTCAAGAATGTAATATGAATGTCAGTGGATTTTTAATGAACTATTTTTGCCGTGCAGCATCACGAGATGATAAGGCTCACTGATTGAATCAGGGACGCCATTTCACTGATTCATTTAGTGCTGGTTCACTGATTCTCAGTGAAATTTCTCTGATATAGTTTTAGAGAGTGAAAATTAAAGTAAAAATGAAATTTTACATCTATGAGAAACGCTTGTATCCCAAAATGGTCAAAGCAGAGGTTAAGAGGTTGTTCTGAAATAGAGAAAACTGTTGGCGAAAAGCATCGTGTTTAGAGCGGGCAGTATAGGATTTTGTACGCCTTGCGTGTTTAGTGGCCTTGTCTCCGGCTCGCTCTTCGCGGTTGCATACTGCTCGTCCTGTGTCACGTGTGACAAACTCGTTCAACATATTATCGTCTTTCATTGATACAGAAACAAGGGTTACGAGATGTGTTATGATCATTCTTATCGATTTATGTATTTTCTTAGTGATTTAAGTATTTTAATTCATTGCAGTAAATAAGAGTAAATTTTAACAACAGTTTTTCATTTATTTTTTAAACAAATTAAATTGAATTATAGAAACTCACTTCTTAAAATAATTTAATATTAACGTAATATTGCAATTGTATATTATGTATGTAATTTTAAGCGGTCCCGCGCTTTTTAGTACAAGCGCAGTTGAAAACGTCGGATTTTCAATATGACCTTAAAAAATGTCACATCTAATGTGCATTATCTTCCCTTCAAGAATGACGAGAATGAATTATCTTTGTAATTTTAGTCTCTTTATTGAATTTTTCGCAATGCAACATTATTATATCTGTATTATAAAATAAAATTCGCGTTATTAACTAGTAAATTAATAAATTAATCATTAACTATAGTAAAAGGCAGAAACTTATTTATATACAAAAAGTCTTCATTAAAACCCATACTTTGGGTTCCTCTGTTGCAGCTCCCTTGGAACCAAAAATCAGTTTTAATAGAAAGCACAGTTTTTGCTAAGTAATGTTGGACGCGATATAATGGCAAAGTGCACTGTTCATTTATATCAACTCATGTAACACGTATTTCTCTCTTCACAAGGAATAAAAAATGGATTCAGACTTCAGGGATTTTATATAAATTTTTAAGTATTTTAGTTTATATTTAAGTTTTCAAATTTCAAAGCATTTAAATGATATTACACAAAATTTGGGAACTTCATCTATGATTTAATATTTGAGGAATGTTTCATACTAAACTTTGGGAAAAATTCCAGATAGTGTATGGAAATTAGAGTCAACACAATTTTTGGGAAAATTCCCCAACAATTTTCGTCCAGAGAACGATTCACATACTAGTGCCTCTTTCATTGAAGTCGGTTGATGAGAAAGCAGAAGATCATAACGTAAACAGGCGCCTCTACTCGTTTCGGGTCAATATTGAGATCATTTCCTTACATCTGTCAACGAGAAGTACAAACTATAGCGTCACTTCAGCACCAGAGCAAAGTGTTTGCGAATATTTCGATTGCGAAATTTCTATTTTTATACACAGTGACTTCATTCCTGATATGTTCATACCGCTTTATGTTTGTAATACGAGCTGCGAATGTCCTGGCTATATATGCAACTGCCATCTATGAAAATGACACCGTCTCCCAGTAGAACAGCGGTAAATCACGCCTATGGTCACGCCTCACGACCAAAGAATGACAGCTTTCTGCATCCATCTCGCAAATGCAAGTTTTTGGCACGCGAGTATGGCTTTGAGGTTACGAACCATTCATTATATTTCGCACCTCCGAGAGCATCGATCACAAGGACAATTACCCGAGGGGCCGTTCACTGGAGGAATCAGTGATTTTCCTCACTTAGAATCGATTCAGAATCAGTCACTCGTCAAAAGATTTTGGTCGAGAAACGAAGGAATCGATGAAGAATCAACGAAGAATCAGCTGGACTCAGGCGGAATCATTATGCTCACGTAGAATCGATTCTAGAGTGGACGGCCCCTCGAACTTCGCTATCAAAGCACCTTAGGCCTTGGTTACAAAATCTCGCCCAAGCAGTTTGAGGCAGCATCGTACCAAGTCGTACTAGTCCAAGAGCTGGTGACGTTTTTCGTGAAGTGAGAGTATAAGTCCTAGTTTCTCGCTTATATGTCTGGGAAATGACCCTTCTTTCGAAACCCATAAATGCCAGACACCCTGCATGGGGCGTTTGGACACCTGAGCCAGGTGAAAAAATCGGAAATTTGCAGTGATAGTATAAGAGCCAATTTTCTTCTAGTATCGATTATTGATGCCCCAAGTTTATTATTATTCAATCGCCAGACCGATAGCTTGGGGATAACATACTGCCAGACTCGATAATTATCAATAAAAAAAGTTGGATTTTGCAGTGAGAGTATAAGGTCTGGTGTTTTCAATAGCACAAAGAATAGTATTCACAGGTAGCATTCGTAAAACGACAGATCGAAATTCCGGGGAGAACACCTTGAAAATTAAGTTTGAAAATGAATAATTTTCCTCCAAAGTGTGGGTCTGAGCGGGGACCGAGGGACAAGGGAGCAGCAGCGTCAGGGCAAAAGGCTGAATGGAGGGGATAACGGCTACTTCGACTGCCGGCCACGTCCCTCGGTCCCCGCTCTGGCCCTCACTTTGGAGGAAAATTATTCATTTTCAAACTTAATTTTCAACGTGTTCTCCCCGGAATTTCGGTCTGTCGTTTTACGAATGCTACCTGTGAATACTATTCTTTATGTTATTGAAAACGCCAGACCTTATACTCTCACTGCAAAATCCAACTTTTTTTATTAATAATTATCGTGTCTGGCAATATGTTATCCCCAAGCTATCGGTCTGGCGATTGAATAATAATAATCTTGCGGCATCAATAATCGATACTAGAAGAAAATTGGCTCTTATACTATCACTGCAAATTTCCCATTTTTTCACCTGGCTCAGGTGTCCAAACGCCCCAGGCAGGGTGTCTGGCATTTACGGGTTTCGAAAGAAGGGTCATTTCCCAGACATATAAGCGAAAAACTAGGACTTATACTCTCAATTCACGAAAAACGTCACCAGCTCTTGGACTATACGGTGAGCCTCAACCATCTTCAAACTTAAAGTTGTTGAACTCAATGTTTCTTTAAAGAAAACATCTCTCGGGTGATTAATGAATAGTTCTAAGGCAAAATGAAAATTTTGGAGATTTAATTATTTAAAAAGTTTATAAGCTATCCAAAAGTTATAAACAATAAAGAACAGTCAATTGCAAAAATGCTTTAACAGCCTTATTGACAAAAAACGATTTTCTTTAATACAAAAACCTCCAATTAACGCGCAGTTTTCAATTTAACAAATTATTTTTTAATACTCACTTACTCAGTTTTTAATGCAAAATAACACTTCTTAAACAATGATTTAAAATACGTGGAACGAAGAATTGAATTTCACTTACTTCACAAAGGGCTCAGCACATTTTTGTCTTTGAATATTTAAAAATTCAAAAAATGATTTGAAAGTAATAAATTATATGTTGAAAAGTCGAGTTCAAAAAAGCTTTTATAACCTTAGTGACAAAAAACCATTTCATGCTATATACAAACCTCCATAAAACGCACAGTTTTTGATTGATCTAATTCTTTTATAATACTTCTGAACTCAGTTTTCAATGTAATTGTTAAATAGCACCAACGACATTTTTTTATTATTTAAGATTCACAGATGTCACTTATATATTTAGCTACAAAATTATTGAAAAGTAGGAATACCAAGAATCCAACGATCAAATTTGAATGTTGAACGTTAAAGTCGAATTTAAATTTTGACTTATTTTGAATTTAATTTTTTAAATTTTAATATTTTAGAGTAAAAAATTTCGAAAAGCACTTCAAATCATGCCTCTTTTTTTTAATTATTGGACAGTATCTTAAACTCTAGAGAAATGTTTATTAAAGGATATTTTGCTATTCTGCACTGTTTCTCGAAGTTGCAATTACGAAGTATCATGTCACTTTAACGGATAATGTAAACAGATCTAACTTATGTTAACGGTATAGACTATAGTTTAGACGGCACTATAAATTTAAAAAAAATATTGCCAAAAAATAATTAATAAATAAATACACGGTTAATTCCTAGATATATTCTCGAATATACTTATAATTAATCGGTATTTGTAAGTTACAACGCTTATAATACAATTAATATTTCGCACGCAGAGGAGGGGGGGGGGGGGAGTCGAACATATAAACCTAAGCACGCAAGTCGATTATCTTAACCACTACACTATTACACGAGTTGCGGTCTGTAAAATAATCCCGAAACGCATTTGTAACTGAGGTGGCGACCTTGGTAACGACTTCTGAATACGCGTCCATGCCATCAGCGCACATGACAAAAGCTTTCGCATTTATCTCATATCCATACAAGTCAGCTGAAACAGTCATGGAAAACAAACACGTCTTGCTCTCTCAACTCTCAACTCTACGGATCTGTGAATAAGTTGAGCCATCGAAAATTGTGTTATTTATTATAAAGCCACTTTATTGCTAAGTGAGAATATGAAGCTATGTGGCGACTGTAACAGAAATGTCAGAAAATGAATGTCTTTTAGGTGATGCAATCCATTCATTACCGATTGTGCCATGAATATTCATCCGCTGGTTGGCGCAGATAGGTTGCATTGTTACGGCTTTGTGAGCAAGATAAGCAAGCCAATCGGATCGGTAGCATGTACCGATCCTACTGTAATGTCCACTGCACCACTATTGTAAGCTCGGTAAATATTACATTTCTGTTCTCTGCGTGCGGATATCTCGACGCGCGGTTAAAAATAATTGAAAATCTGTTTATAGTATACTTATTGTATGCTCCCATGACTTGCTTCGAAAATGAACTTTGCTCCTGCGTTCGTTATGACGCTGTCGCTTACTCAGAAGGTGGGTCCACAATGAGATTCGTAAACGTCGATGTTTGAAGTTTGAATGTAAATGCGTATCTAAAGCCATACGCACGTTGTTACCAACGGTTGCAGAGAGAATACGAAAAATGTGAAACGGCAAAACTGCTCGGATAATTGCCAGCATCATTGCGTATGACGCCAAATACGCACATATACGTTTGAACGTCGATGTTCACGACTCTCATTATGGACCGCCTCTCATTGGTTAACAATCTCTTTAGTTTGACCCTTTTGCGGTCACGCGGATGGTCTCAATCGAAATGATTAAAACCAATGGAACATTCATAGAAAGAAACCTTAGATGACTATAAGATAACAAAATTTATACCTAATTACTTGACAGGCAAATTCTGACGCCAAATAATATTTTCAACCAGTGAAATCAGGCTCCACGCGGAAAATACGTGACCCCAGTCGAAATTTTAACCCAATTTTAAACTTGCTGATTCTACATAAAAACCTCCTTTGAGCCTATTTCAGCCTGCACATCCTACTGTGATCCTCTTAAAGCCTAAGTATTATGAATTTAGCTCTCCTTTAGTTCTCTTATAATCTCAACTGTATTTTCCAAGTCCTCCTTTAATTCTCCTACAGTCTCCCATTATTTCCCAAGTCCTCCTTTAAACCTCCTACAACCTCCCAGTATTTTCAAGTCCTCCTTCAAACCTCCTACAACCTCCCAGTATTTCCAAGTCCTCTTTTAAACCTCCTACAACCTCCCAGTATTTTCAAGTCCTCCTTTAAACCTCCTACAACCTCCCAGTATTTCCAAGTCCTCCTTTAAACCTCCTACAACCTCCTGGTATTTACAACTATGTATTTTTGAGGGGCGCGCATGCGCAATGTCAATGGACACTTGTTTAATTGTAGGAGTCGCACTCTGTTTCAACTGTCCCGAAGAATAAGTCACTAACTAATTTTTTCGTAAACAGAGCGTATCAACTACATTATGCTTGGCTAGCGTGTCATATCTCATTTTAAAAATACATAGAGATACGACACTTTAGGGAAGTAAAATATAGTTGATACAATCATTAGATGATATCTTTGCTGTTTTATCGAAAGATATCGTTTTTAATTGACCCAATTATTATAATTGTAGAGAAGATTGTTTTATTGGCATTAGGGTCTCTGTATACGGAAAACTTTGTTAGTGACTTATTCTTCGGGACAGTCGATTTATATTATTTACCGAATATGATTACATTTCTTAATAATATTCGTTATTTATTATTTAATTATGTTCTGTTGTTTATTTTGTTTCACAAAAAGTATTATAATTATAATAACGTGACAGTTTCCTTTTTGGCGGGACGCACATGCGCAGTGCCGGGGCACGCTTGCTCAGTGGTAAGAGTCGCGTACTTTTCAACATCACTGGAAGCAATAGAGCAGACATTTTGACAACGTTCGTTTCTAATATCTCATTGTTTTACGAGCAGTGTACCATTCAGTTTATAGTGAAGTTCTTCTATTTGTAATGGTACGAAAAAAGTTGTCGGCTGTAATTTGGTGGTTATAAACAGTGTTTATGAAGACATCATTGATTTATCTATGTTTCCGAAAAATCAACGATGTGTCAACTCAATTTCAACTTTGGTTTGGAATGAGAATCAAACTGGAAATAAAATAAAGGCTCAGGCAAAAATACTGGCAATCCACGGTAAGTCCGGTCTCCTCTTACTTAATTACAAACTTGCATATAATTATGACATTCATTATTGAAATGTGAACCAAAATGCCAAAAAAATTATATTTCTCTATAAAATATCTTTTAAAATTAATTACTGATTAATTCCAGGCAACAAAAGGACCCCCGTAACTAAAGGCACGCATGCTGAAAGTTCACGTACAGCATTCAACAGCAAAGACCAATGTGCAACCGAAGAGTTGCGTCTTGTAGACAAACACATGAGCAGAGGCTTGGAGAATCCTCCTATATTTAGAACAGGACAGGAAACAGGTAAATAATTTGTAATTTTTTCAAATTAAATCATGAAGTAACCGTTGGTTCTACATATAAAAAATGAGCGATTTACTTTTTTATTAGCCAGCAATTTTTGTGGAATCTTTGGTATTCATTTCAAATCATAGAAATATTTTTTTAATCTTTTGCAATATTACAACAAAAAATTGAAATCGTTTCAAAATTTAAAAATCCTTCAAATCTCTTGAAAGTTTTGAAATCTCGAAATTTACGTGAAATCTTGGTGAAATATTTTCGAATTTTTAAAATATTCATATGTAAAATTTTTTGTATTCATTTGAGATTATGGAAATCTTCCGAAATTTTTTGAAACCTTTTTAAATCGTATGAAATCTTATGAATATTTTTGAATCTTTCAAATCTGGTCTTATTTTTTAAATATTTTGCAATTTTACAAAAAAAAAAATGAAATCGTTTCAAAATTTAAAAATCCTTGAAATCTCTTAAAAGTTTTTAAATCTATGTGAAATATTGAAATTGATGTGAAATCTTTTGGAATTTTTAAAATATTTCTTTAATCGTTGTTTGTGAATTATTTTGGATTCTTCAAAATCTTTCTCCAATCTTTATTTTTAAAATCTTTTGTGTTCGTTTGAAATTATTTAATCTTCCGAAATTTGTTGAAACCTTTTTGAATCGTGTGAAATCTTTTAAATGTTTTTGAATCTTTGAAAGCCGTCCGTTCATTGAAATCTATAAAATGGCATAGTGTACACCAAATTACAACAGTAGTTGGCCCCTCGTAAACATATTATGTGAATAACTTCTGATTTATATTATTGTTGTTATATCATAAATTTAGGACTCGTCAGTGACGTTTGGAGTAGCAGAGGACATGCCCCTTATTTTGAGCCAACTACGGCTCCTCATTATATGGACTCAACCAGGAGGTTTCATTCCAGCGACTCGGCCAGGGTCTCTTGTACGGAGCTGACCAGGGCTCCGTATTATGATCCACACAGAATACCTGCATTTCCAGAAAATCAAGATTCAGAGAAAGAATGGAGGCAGCTTTGAAAATAACTCAATATGTTGAATAATTTATCACCAATTTCTATATATTCAACAAATGTCACGAAATTGCAGCCTAATACTCAATTATCTTTAAAACTGAAAAAAATTGATTCTAGCTCTTGCAGAACATCAGTTGTAGTCTCTTATAGCAGGCTGTTTTTGTAGAACTTTATCATAGATCGAATGTTTTAATTCAAAACTTATTTTGCATGCATTACATCAGTACCAAGAAATAAATTTGGTTCTTTTTTATAATTTAAAAGTCTATTTCAATTAACTATAATTGATATTTAAGTTTTGAATAAGCGCGCCAATAAAACTCAATAACGTAGGTAGGACATGCAGGCTTAATGTAGGGTCCCACGACATCCTACTTTAAGCCTCCCATAGTGCATTGAGGTAGGCATGTAGGCTTAATGGAGGTTCTAATTACAGCCTAGTGCCTACAAGTAGAGAAAATAGAAATATGTACCACTTTGGAGGCCTTAAGTAGGATATAAATGTGTAGAAACAAGTCCTCCTTAAAGCCTTGTTGAGCCTAAAAAATGCAGGCTTTGTAGGCTTAAATTAGGGTTAAAATTTCGACTCGGGGAACCTCCAGTCGTGTGGTACGCGCGTGTCACCAGTCGGGTCTTTGCATTTCGCGAGTGAAAACGAACTTTATTGCTACTAGTGTTTGTGTTAGAAATATTTGGAGCCTAGCTGCAAAAAGCAGGGAATATAATACCTTTCGTTTGAAATTGAGGAGGCCCCTGGCCACTTGGGTTTGTCTTTAAGCGACGCGACACGTTAACGTAATGACGAGCCTTCTTATTATATTGCAGCCCGGTTCTCATTTATTGTTGTGAGAGTAAAGTGCGGTTTTTAAAAGATAATTTTGCAAAGGTTAGCACAAAAGTGATGAATGATATGTGCCATATCTAACCAATTGACGGACGACAACGCCCGCGGCCAGACGACTACTGGTACTGAATAACCAGTGAACTTTACTGATTACTTTACTGATTAAATCAGTAACGGAATTCCACAGATGACACACTATTGTCTGTTTCAACCAGTGAGATTTCACTGGTTCATTTTAAAACAGTAAATATAACAATTAATTTATTATTTCTATCTTTCTAATCATTTAAATACTTTCTGAAATGTACACGGTACATTAAACATTTTTTAGACGATTCCCTGAATTTAGTATAGTGGCATTAAATTTTCCAAGATGTATGAAATATTCCCAAATTTTTGCGGATATTATGAAAAGTTTCAGCGAAATTCCCTAGAAATTTGTAGGTATCATTCAATTTCCTAAGTTTTAGGTAATTTCTCCAATACTTTGTAGGAAATTATCCGAAATGTAGGAAAATTCCCTCCTCATTGCACTTGTAAGAAATAACGATATTATAAATTATTCAAATTTAATTCCGCGAATAATTCTATACTATTATAAAACTATGTAGTAAATATAAAATACAAGCGTGTGCAGTAAATATGCACTACAGCTACTGAATTTTAGCATACATGTATAGTTGTATATTATTGATGTCGTCAGTAAAACAGAGTGCATGAAAAGTCGTAAGTGGTTTGATTTCTTCAAATCTTGCCAAAACTTTTTCCAAAATTCACTATACGAATGTCAAAATTTCGACGAGAATACTGTGTTGTTTGTAGGTTAAGTCTGCACGGAGAAAAATGAGATTGAAGAGTTCCATATTCAGTACACAAATTGTTTAATGATTACCAAATTTCAGGAATAGATGCAAAAGACACGGGAAAGATTGTGAAACTACACACTAATCATTACAAATTTGTATCTCTCCTGAATAGAACCTTATCTTTTATTACTTTAAAGTTATTGTATACACTTCGTACGTTACCACTTACAATTCAAGTGCTTCAACCTTTGCACAATTAAAAAACGAGTCTCTCTTAAAAAGTCCGTTTTCTCAATAAAGAATAGAAAGCATAAATTACTATACTTTCTAGAATCAATAATGGAAATCTATATATCGTGTACCAGTTGTCGGAAGGACGAAGTCTTAATCGATGTATAGTTTATAGTGTTCTATTGGAACTCGACTGAGTCCTAAACAGTCCAGTAACCATTCCTGGATGCCCCGCACTCAATAACGTAAGTGCAGCACCGAATCGAAGCTTGCTCGCATTATACCATAAGGACGTTTTGTGCCTCTTACTTTAGCATCCAGATTCCAGAATACCAGATTGCAGAGAGAAGCTGATTGCTGTCTTGGAAACCCGGGTTCAATTCTCGGCAACTACGTTTTTCATCTAACTCGACTTTTTCTGTTTCAGCAAATATCATAATTCAGTGTTCAAAACTTATTGAATATGTG
>CAKNXH010056469.1:9207-42334 GCA_932178445.1 Andricus quercusramuli
ACAACGACAACGACAACGACAACGACAACGACAGACACCGACGTAAAAACTATTTTTTCTGACTCAGGGGTCTCAAAACGTCGACATATAATGAAATCTACAAAATTCATTTTTCACATAAAATCAATACCTTCTCATTATGATGAGAATGTAAAAATGCACGCGCGTTAGTTTTATAGCCCTCAATTGAGGATCAAAAGAAATCAATAGCAAAGCTGTATTATTATACGATATTCAAAATAAAAATAAAAACATTACCTATTTTAAGACCTAAAGAAAATGTTGAAAAATAGTGCAAAACGAAAAAACTATAAAAACCGACCATAATGGCCCTTTTCATTAAGATTTCTACACATTATCACAAACGTAAATAAGAATTAATTTATGGTACGAAAAATAATATACGGTAGCTTTGTATTTGTAAAATTTCCTAGTAGGTTATATGCAGTAAGTTACTTTGAACTGGAATTCATCACTTCGGGCGCTAAATTGTAATTGTGTAATAAGTGTTGACTTAGTGGTGACGTGTTTTCGTACAAAAATATTACACTCATGCACTTAATGAAGCATTATCTGACATTTTTAATCATGCTACCTTTTGCTTTACTATATTGCTGATGCCAGAGACTTACCCGAGGTACCCGGTACTCGGGTTCCCGAATTTAGGTGAATACTCGGGTGCACGGGTACGCGAGTAATACTCGTGTTTTCGGGTTTCCGGCTAAGTACTTGGATTACCGGGTATCAGCAAAGTCAGAGTCCGACACTAATGCTTCTCTCAGTTATTCGAACTCTGTGCGATTAACAATAAGTTTGCCATCAGTAGTCTTTCATCCTTTTGTTTCTCAATTTGAACCAATTTGGTATAATTGTCGATAAGGAACTTTGAATCCATGTTAATCCGCAGTTTGTTGATGCCATTTTCAAGAGCTTTTCTTGCAGCTGATGTTGCGGCTTGGATTTCGGCAGCGTTATTCATTTACCTTCCAACAGCGTGTTGAGAGATATTCCACTGATGATCGTGGCCAAACCACACGCCAATTCCTCCTTCCGATCCTTCCGGTTGCAAATGAATGCTCCGTCCACATATCCGTCCGTAGTTTTATCGCATATACTGGGAAGGCAAGAGTTCATTAGAGTTGGGGTTGCACTTTGAAGTAAAAGATCTTCTTCCGACATTGGTAAGTTTGCCTTTGGATGACGCGTTATCGGCTGATGATGATTCTATGCTATATACGGGAGTTTCGAGACTCTTCGCTCTCCTGATTAGTTTTTCTAGTCTACCAGTTGTGCCGCTTCTATTAATGTTCTTAATCTTCAAATGAGGAGGTGGCCCATAAGATTTGTCTGAATTCTTTTTCAGGGGCTTTATCCATTTTTCTTTTGCCGGGCGCGTATCCAGTGTTCGATGTCAATTGCAGTCGGTGCCTTTCTTCTTATCTCTTAGGATGCACGAGGGTATTTTCAGAATTAATGGTCTTCCTCTGGAGCTAGTTACTGTCGGCTTCGGTCCAGTAGGTGTAGCTTTTGAAATTTCCAATGGTTGCTGGTTTCCAGATTAAGTGGTTCGACCCGCTTCAGCTGGTTCACCAGTAGCTGTTTCAGGTTTCTTACCTCTCTTAATACTGGCCTTAGTCGAGCATTGTTAAAGCAATAAGGCCCTGTAAGTGGTTATGTCGGCCGGTAAAGTTGAACACCATTTCTTCTATCGTCCTTGTTGAGTTTGCTTGGAAGAGCCGAATAATTCGAAGCGTTTTGTTTTGAAATTGTCATAGAGTTGAATTGCGTAGAGGCGAAGTTATCTTAGTCGGTGAAGTCAGTGAGCCGCTGCGGTGGCGGGAAGCTGGGTTTACATTCCAGGTCCATATGAATGAAAGAAGCTCGGTACCATGGTATTTTATGCAATCATCCTTTCTCTCCTCTATTGTCGTCAGTAATAATCCAGAGTTGTTCTTCCTATGATCTTGCCTCCCAATCCATCCATTTGATCACTTACTGAAACCAAAAATTATTCTGACTGATCAGTGCAGCATTTAGTTTGGTTCTAATTGGTATCAGCCGACATGCAGGGGGAAATGCGCATTGAAATTCCACTAGTCATGCTGTGAATCTATGATGGAATTTCTCATCATGAAGTCTCAAAAAGGTTCTACGCCATTTAGGTCAGTTTTTGCAGATTTTCAGTAACTTGTAGGGTTACTTCCGGCCTGGCCGGTATCCTATAATGATTCTTGTAACAGAGGATCCAAAGCTACTTTGAGAGTGGAAGACGATAAAAGGCGAAAAGGCGTGTGAATTTAAATGGCTTGAAATGTATCTCGAGGAAGTCAGGAAATTATAAGAGTATCCAACGGACCGTTTCAAAAAAATTGAAGAAACGAACAGAATGATTCTTCGAAATTATAAATCTGAAATCTAGTCCCAGTCATTCAGTTGCTGTGCCACAAACGCAGTTTCTGACCTTTAAATTTAAAACTCCAAATTTACGAAAAATCTCTAAATATTAGTTGAAATTTTATTTGTGAGTTGCAAGAACTTCGCAACGTCATACTACAAAATCGGCCATCTCATCCAGTATCCCTCGAATATAGGCGTCCAAAGTACATTCGGTTATCGGTTTCATCATCATTGTCGTATTATCGGTTGGCGAAGGATATTTCTCATCCAAAGAATGCTGTGCAGGTCTAAGCAATCTCAAGGTACAGTCGTAATAGTAGCTAACACTCTCTGTTTGCTTCATTCGCAAATTGACTATATATTCAAAGTACCATTGGTATTTCTTCATAAGAGCAAATCGTTTCTTTAAGTGGGTGATCAAATCTTCAATCTTATTCAAAATTGTATTCCTCACGATCTTCCTGGCGATCCCTTCCAGCTTACTAAGGACTATCTTCACGAAGGAGAGTTCGGAGGTTTCATTCACGTGAACCGAGTCGTGCGCTACATTCTGAATAAAATTCCTCGAAGGAGGATTTTCACCATCAAAAGTAGATATATGGAGAATTTTGCTATTGAAGGTCATCTCCTCCAATGCAGATGCCATAGCCGTACTTATGTCCATTGCTGGAGCTCCGTTGTTTAGATTCGTTAGATTGAGGGTTACACCGCCGAAAGGAGAGAAACTTCTATTTGGATCTAGGTTCAAACTTGTCCCGCCGTACGGCATTAATTATCCACCGGACCTTATCTCCAATCAAGTGTAAGAAATTGAATCGATAATAGGGTCGAAAGTGCGCTATATAAAATGTAGGCACCTGAGAAGAAAAGGCACATTCTAAACAGTACAATATCATGTGAAAGAGTATCTTTGGAAAGCTCTTTGTTTGACCTTTGCACGCAGGATGTTAATAAACCCTCGCTGGGCCAATAATGCATTTTTACTGAGGTTCTTGCATAAGTTTTTCATTCCCAACCATTATATAAATGAGTACCGTTGTAAAGTACTAGGTTTTAATGCCACATTCTCATGTTACCCCCCCCCCCCCTCTCCCTCTCTCTCTCTATCGTGCTCCTATCCGGAGATCGCATGGGATCCCACGAATTTAATTGTTTCTATTTTTTGTGTGGCTACAATGTTCCGTTTATACTGGGGTGCCCTGAGGGTGTAAGAGAAGAGATAACTTCGAAGGACAAGGTTGTACCGAGGACTGTAATTTGTACGGAACCTATGGTTTGAAACCTGTATCCTACCACTTTATTTTGGATAAGGGTATGCCTTGTGATTCCTACTTGGAAAGTTGCAAGTGCTGGTCTATAGGCTTGCAACTTGAACCCTAAGAGAGGTTTCGACTGCCGTGAAGCCTGTCTATTCTTCTTGCATTGCAGGTTGATTGTATTAATTTTGAATGGATATCCAAGAAATAGTCTCATTTTATTTCGTATTAAAATCGGACAAGTTTCTTTCGGTTATCTATAAACATGAACTAGTTTTTTTATTTAATTCAAAATCAAGTAAATCACTTTAAAAAAATTAAGCGCTGGCCCTTTAGGCTTGCAGCTTGAACCTTTAAAGAGGTTCCAACTGGCCGTGAGTCTTGTCTATTCACCCTGTATTTCAAGCTGATTTCGCTGATCTTTAATGGTTATAATAACCAAACAATCACCTCTGATTTGTTGGACGACGAGGTAAGAGGGAAGGTTAAGAAACTAGAGGTAGTGAATTATATAGATTTGGATCACTTTCCCATAATAGTGAAAGTAGACAGAGAAATGCGTAATAACCATAAGGCTTAAAAGGAAGCAAAAGTAAAAAAAGCAAGAAGAGGGGATTGGTCAATGGAAGGTACAGAACAGTCTGAAGGAAAAGTCAGGTATATCGAAATGGGTGAAGGAAATGTGAACGTGGGAATGGAAATAATGATAGAAGAAATAAAAGGAGAGGAGGGAAATAAAAGGTTTGCAGAAGAAACGGAGAAGGCTTGGACGGAAGAAGAGATTTGGAAGGTGGTAAATAGAGAGGGAGAAGAAGGAGGAAGAGAGTAAACCAAGATATTGAGATGATAAAATGGAAAAAATATTTTATGGAATTACTAGGAGGGGTGGAGAGAAAAGTTAGAAAAGGAGGGAAATGTGGTAGGGAAATAGATGAAGAGGAGGACATAGCAGGGGAGGAAATAGTCAAGGTATTAGGATTGATGAAAGATGGGAAGGAACCTGGTATAGATTAAATTCCAAATGAAGTGTGGAAATATGGGGGGACAGAATTAAAGGAATGGGAATGGATGATGTGCAATAGAGAATTGAAACGAGGGGGGTGGTCAGATTTATGGAAAGAAGGAGTAGTGATACCAATAGTGAAGAAAGGCAAAGAGGAGGAGGTTAAAGGTGATGGAGGAGTGACACTAATGCCAGCACTGTAGAAAGTATATGTTACTGTTTTATCGGAGAGGATAGAAAGAGAATTTGTGGAGAAAAAGATAGAGTCACCGAATGGGATAGGGTTTAGGAAAGGGATGCGGATGATCAACGATACATATGTTCTGAATTGGTTGGTTGGTGAGAGGAGTAAGGCAAGTATGTACTCTGAGTCCACTTTTATTTAATACATTAACATCAGACTTGGAAGAAGAAATGAAGAGAAGAGGGTGAGGAGGACTTAGGATAGGGAACGAAAAGATATATGCACTGGCATACGCAGACGATATAGTGTTAATGGCAATAGGAAAAAAAAGGTTTAACAAAAATTGGAGAAGGAGAATGTGCTTATTTGATTGGCTGGTATGGCCGGTAATAGGTTATGCAGCAGAAATATGGGGATGGAAAGAAAGGAAAGGGATTGAGAGTTTACAAGAAAGGTATATGAGGTGAACGCTAGGGGTAGACTGGAGGACGCCGGAATATATGGTGAGAGAAGAAGCGCAAAGGGTTAAATTAAGTACTAGAGAGGGAAAGAGGGCATGAAATTTTGAGACGAAGCTGAGGGAGGGAAAGGGAGGGGAGTTAGGGAAAAAGTGGTGGATGCAGGTAGAAGAAAGGAGAGGGAGGGCGATGGAATTAAAGAGATGGGAAGAAGAAAGGAGGGAGTTCTTTAAGGTTAGAGATATAGAAGACGGGACTGGAGTCAACTATGAAGAAGTGTAAAAAAGTAAGAGCGGAAGACAATTAATAGAAAATGGAAGATGATTGAGGAGTCAAAATATATTCAATGGTATAAAATGTTAAAAAAGAAAGGAGCACCAAAGTATTCAGAAAAGGAATGGTGAGAGAAAAGATGGGATAGAATAGCAAGATTAAGATTGCGAAACGAGGTAAGAGCAGGTATGTATTGGGAAAAGAAAGAGAACAGGGAGTGCAGAATCTGTGAATGGGAAGAGGAAACATGGAAACATGTATGGGAAGGATGTAGGATAGGGTGTCCCTTAGAAATTGAAGTATGAAAAATATTTCAGACGTCCCTTGTTATTTTCCTTTTGTTGTGGGAAGAATGTATAAAAAATTTGAGCTCAATCCGTCAACTGCAAACCCTGTCGCAAGGACCTTGAAACTTCTAAAACTACTGGAAGAGGGTATTAGTAAAACACGACCACACATATTTGCAAAATCGAGTTCCAAGGTCTCTATTTTTCTTAAAACACATATAGAAAAACAATGCTTGTATCTCAAATGAACTTTTATTATTAATGCTTGCGATACAAGCAATAAAACCTAATAACATAGCGTAAAATCACATAAAATAAGTAAAGTAACCAAAGTTTAAAAATTCCAGCTGCAAGGGAGTTTTCGTCTAAATTCTTCATAGGCATCACTCTTCTTGACTATTATGCCACTAACAGAAGATTTTGAAGGTTGTCCCCTGTTTTCACTTGACCTAAATATTCCTGAGTTAGATCAACAGCCCTTTCAGTACAGTCGTTAGTCACATGAAAATCTCGGAAAAAGTCACGCGCTTTTACGAAGCTTTTACAGTTCAGCTATTGTTCACAGTCTGCACTAGGAAAATCAGTCTTTAAATCTAATCTTTGGAAGATGTTCATTGATTGCGGCGACACAAAATCATTCATGTTTAGCTGAATAAACCTTGACACTTCATTTGGTTGAAATTGTAGGCATTTGTAGGCGATTGAGGCGTTACCGGATTCTCGATTATACTGGCGTACTCGTGCAGCTGTTTCAAGAAGAGGAAGTTATGGTGGGGCGCTTGGATTGCGGAAGAAGGTGTAAACCGAGCCTTCACGTGCGCTAGAATAACGAACAGACAGAAGTCACCAATACGGCTCTCTTCTGTAGCTGTAAGCTTGAAGTGTTCCTTGAAAAGAAGACTTTTTAGTGCGTATAGAGTCTGTGACGTGAAGCGCGCATCGTGAATACAACCAGGAGGAGAGAACTTGATTCCGCGTAAAGGCGTGACTCCCAAGAAAATGCGGACTAATTCAAGAAACTCCCGATAGTCATCACGAGGTTGGCTCTCCTATAATGAAAGTTATAAAGTGCTTAAACTGATTCAATTATATTATCAAGCGGTGAGTAGAGCAGTTTCAGAAACTTCACCTACATTTAGCTTCCTCAGAGCAAAAGTGAGTACGGTTCCTCCCGATTGTTTCAAGAGATCGAACGACCTGCTGTCAGCGAAGTCTGCGTTGAACGAAGACGAATCTATGTCTTTCCACGCCTCGCGGAACGATCTTACACATGTGGTGTTGACAAGCTGTGTACAAGAGATCTCGGTTCAACTTCTGATACAAGAGGACGCAAGCACCGTTCTCACAACCTGCTGAAAGAGGGAAGGGGTAAGAAAGAATTTCATTTACTTTGCATTATCGCTATAGTAACGTGAAGTCGCGTATTTCATGTACCTGTCATACTAGGTTTAGTATCTGTACTTGTGCCCTGTACTTTGTCAGTCAGTTTCCAGAATTCCAGAACGTTGAAAACGGCGTTGGCAGTAGCTTCCCCTGTTCCATGTTCAAGCCGGGGAGCACTTAGCAGCTTCTCGTCAACGCTTTAGCCAGTGACAGCTACAGTTAATTGCTCTTGCACAGTTTTTCCAAACGTTATTTTTTCCTCGGCAAAATGAACAATAAGTTTAGTGCCAGATTTCTGTAGTTTCTCTTGAAAGTTTTCTTGACCTTTTTCAGCATTTGTCTTTTGCAAATTTGTGCGTAAGCGATAAAGTGTACTTTTATTAACATTGAATGTGTTGACAGCTACATTTAGTGCGCTTGCTGTGGCACTCACAACTGCAGTGAACTTTCTGAAACTTGTCTTAGTTGTATCAATCTTTGCTACTAAATTTAAAGTTCAAACATTCTTACAACCTCTCCTCTTCTTAATCTTTGTTTCTTGAATTTTAATAGTCTCAGCTGAGAGGCCCTCTACTTCGTCTGCATTCTCATGCTGCAAATCGTTGTCCTCGGTATCACTCTCAGACGAATGCACAGCACTTGCGGACGCAAGTGATGACCGATGTGTCTCTGGAAAACGCAAGTGGCCTTTAATATTTCCAAGGTACTGAGATAATGTAATTTTTTTTAAATAAAAACCTAAGGCGCTTTACCTCACATTTTCGTTTTTCTTTCCTCTTCTTTCTGCAGCCTTTTCCAGCGTCTTAACTCAATCCGCCCCTTCTGTCGCTGTAGAACTAGGAAATCTATATCCTCTTGTATGTTCATGATTTTCATAGCGTCGCCATAGGCCACGTCAAAGAGGTTTTCAAACGTATCCTTAAAAGAACCTTCAAGCTGAACTCGTGTTTCTGACCGCCGCGGCCGTGTAGCACTTTTTTGCAGGGCTTTCCATTATTTGTGCGAATTCGCAAGCTTTCTTCAGAATGCGACACTTTTGCATCGTCGGAATTCTAGCCCATTCCTATATTTCACACACAGCATCAGCAGCAGCGTTACATGCTTCAGAAACACTCATAGACCACTGTATTCCCGTAATTGGCGGAACAGAAACCTCAGTACTTGAATCCGCGAAGTTAACTTGAATCCTGCTATGACCTCAATTGTGTGATTTATCAGATAGACAGGCTTCCTACTGCGCTTTGTTATCGTTGCACTCATCACTCTCATTCATACACATATCGCGAACCGAACGAAAGCACTCGTGTATAACAGAACCAAAAACGTAAACAAAAAGCTTCCTGTCACAAATTGCTCGCCTTCAACGGCTGAGCCACATGAGGAGCGCCAGCGACCACCGTCGTCGTATTTCCATTCGTTTTCAGGAAGCGGCGGAGGTTTGGTACGGTAGGTAGGGTGAGAATAAGTAAATGATGAACTAAAAATAAAACCTACTGATACTCAAATCATTGCCGCACTCCAAAGATATTAAAAAGGCCGAAATGTAACGATAAATGCGAATTTCATCTAAAATCAAGTACTTTAGGCCACTTGCGGCAGCGTTTGCAATCATCCAATTGAGCTGAAATTTGATATATGACGTTCCCATATTAAAAGGAAAAAACTGAGGGGCGTCCCACCCCAAAATCGAAAAATTTCTGTAGACCCCTAAATAAGGGACACTAATGTAGGAGAGGAATGAAAAATAAAGGAAGCTGTTAAGAGAATGTGGTGAAGATTCTAGGGGAGGATGGTTTGGGGGAAGAGTGGATAAAGGAGTTAGACGGTGCTAGGGGAGAGAATGAGAAAGAATGAAAGAATGGATGCAAAAAATGGCAAAATGGAGTTACAAGAGAAGTAAACGGAAAAGAGACCAGAAGTCGTTTAAATTGGGAGTATGAAGATTTGTAAGTAATTGTTATGTAATAGCACTCTCGCTTTCGATCACTCGCTCACTCGTTCGCTAACACGTCCCAAATTGCGCTATCGTCAAAAAATAGAAATAAGGATATAGATATAAGATTTTCTCAAAATAGGTGTGAATAACTGTAAATAGTAAGCATAAGATTTTATAAAATATGTAGAAGGAAGTGCTGTAAGGAATGGAAATCCTGTAAACCCTTAGGGGACACATTATGGATGAAGAAGAAGACGAAGAAGAAGAAGAAGACGAAGAAGTATTAATAATAGTGTAGATTCAAAACAGTTTACCGTTTATGAATGTAACATTTTGGATTAAATTACGTAAATTGGAATATAATTTTCGAGTTTGAAAACATTTCCGAATAAAAAATATCAGAAACTTTCGGGAATTTATTAAAATGACATATTAAAAGAATGGTGACAAAATGTAACGTCAATTTAACGCGTTACTTTTTTTCAGTAACGTCAACGCGTTATACTTTGTGAAAAAGCACCCCTACTGAAAAAAAATCAGAAATCGTTCATAAATGTTCAGATGTTCTGACGATTTCTAAACATTCTGAACATTCCTGACAAGCCTGACTACTTCTGATGATATGCTAATTCACATTCTATAAGGTAGCTCATCGACTAGGATCGTAGGTAGGCCAACCGAAAAGGATGAAGAATTTCAAAAAAATTTTGTTAATGTTGCATATACAAATCGAAAAGTTAGAAATTCAAAATCTCTGGGTTTCGAAGATTGCAGAGTCTGTCATGAAACTTTGAAGTGGAAAGATTTATTTCAAAATGAGTCAGAAGTCCTGTCTTTTTTTCTTACGATTACTGACTTTTTTTAGTAGGAAAGGTAATGCCGCGTTTCTTTTGACTGGTAATATATCTAACACTGCAATAGACATAGCAGAAAGGTTAATATCGGAAAAAGAGCATTTTATTAAGAGGTGATTTTTCATAAAGACATTATTTTACTTATACTACATGTTTAATAGGGTGGGTCGAAAATATTCCATTCTGGGATTGAACATCTAGGTAGTGTATTTCTATTTCAAGAAAGCTTAAATATGCTCAGAAAAATGTTGGCACGACAAGCTATAAAGATAATTTCATTAAATGCATGGTTAAAAAATTTTTAAAGTCACTGTATTTCCAATTTTGAATTGAAATTACATTATCAGTCATGTCTTATGAAAGAGAAAACATTCCTTTTCATGAAAAAAGTTTAAAACTCACGTAAAATAATTATTTTAACAATTATTTTTGTAAATGAATTTTTTCTTACTATCACTTATTACCAATTTTTCAATAATGTTTGAATGTTAATAATTTATGTATGTATATTTGATCTCTCCCTTTTACGGGTTTAAGAACCTCCGCTCCCTGTGCATATATTTACATTTCATCCTTAATCTAACCTAAAAAATTTTTTTTTCAATTTTTTTTCAAGCATTGAAAAATTTTTTTTTTTTTGTAATTTCTTTACTCCACTCTATGCAATATAAAATTAGTATTTTTCTCTACCACCTCCTCACAACTTTTTCGGACGGGCGTTGCAAAAAATAGCGTGTGATACACGTGCGCGTAGGTGATTGGTAACTCGTATGATTGCATCATTTTCAAACGATGCAATTTTCAAAGATTCAAAAATGAAACCAATCTATTTCCAATGTTTCAATTTAAAATTATTCATTTTTAAATCATTTCAATTTAAGATTATTTAATTTAAAACAAGTCCAGTTTAAAGTAATTAAATTTTTGAAGTTTCAAACTAAAGGCTAAGCAACAAGTGAGACCTTCAATTTCTAAATTTTGTCTTGAAGGATATAAAAGGGGAAAAATCACAACATTTTTATCATATTTGAAATTATTTTGACATTATTCAATTTATGTTTAAGATGTTAAGTTGATTTTCGATGATTTGCTCTAATTTTTGCATTTACAAATATTATACATTTTTATTAGTGAAACAAGAATTTCACACTGTCGACAAACCTTTAAAATTTGACAAAATTATTTTATTTCTATTCTTTAAAATGAAAAATTCTTTAATTTCAATATTTCGGAAGATTTCGTCGATGCAGCTAATGGTGTCGTTCACATAACCTCATTTATGTCAAAAAAATATACATTCTCCTACCTTTCCGATGAAGATTTGAAGACAAAAACTTTGGAAAATCCAGAGACTCAGAGATGCGCAACGCTTTTATACCAAAAACAACAAAACGAAGCACGATGTTACGAAAACGCCAAAATCACAATTTCGACAGCAAATTTTGACCGTACAACTGATGCCTCAGTTTCGGGACAAGAGCCGTCCCATCCTTGAGGGACAACGACTGCCTCTTATTTTCGCGCAACTCCTCACCATAAATCGGCGTAGCTGTTGCCCCAAGCCTATAGTACAGCTGCTGTACTATAGGAAGTGCGTCTAGTATACCAACATTTTTTCCGTGCAGACCTCGACTCCATAACACAACACCGCCCCAACCAACGCATCAAACAACCAAACCCTCATTCTCCAATCGTCATTGAACTTTCTCTCTCCTATACCCCACACTTGGCCCATTACTTTACTCGCTCATTCGATTCTTTTTCTCACCTGCACCTCGTTTCCCCCTCCTGCCTCAAACCAAAAACCTAAGTAACAGAACTCCTCCACACTTTCCACTGTTTGTCCGTTCATCTTCCAAACGTAACTTATTCTCGTCTTTCTACTTCTGAAGCACATCACCTTAGTCTTCCTACGTTCACCGTCAGTTCCTTTGTTCCCGCTTACTCTTCGGAAATTCTTATCATTAGGTTCATCCCCTTCTCATCGTCTGCTAATAGAACTACGTCGTCCGCGTATGCTAGAGAGTATAGTTTGCTATTACCCAATATCGTTACCCCTTTCCCTTTCTCCTTTAGCTTCTCCTCTAAGTCTGCCAGCTGCATAATAAATAGTAGCAGACTCAACGAGCACCCTTGCCTTAGACCTCTTCCTGTCCAGAAAACCTCCCATATTCCCCCCTATCTTCACCCTAATCCTGGTTTCAGTAAAAGTTTCCTTTATCCTCTCCACCAACCCTTCATCTATTCCCCTCTGTCTAAGTGCCTGCCATAGCACTTTTCTATTTACTGAGTCAAAAGCTGCTTTAAAATCTACGAACAAGGCAACTAATTTTCCTCTTTTTCTCCCTAAGTTTCTGCTCACGAAGTAGTTGAGTACGTAAATGTTATCTACTGTCCGCATCCATTTTCTAAATCCCGTCTGATTGTGTGAGATACTTCGTTTCTCTTCTATCTCATTCTCTCACCTTTTTCTTGGAATTTCTGCATATATTTTAAAACCCACTGGCATGAGAGTGATCCCCCTGTACTCTTCTACCTTCTTACTTTCCCCTTTCTTGACAAGCGGTACCACCATTCCTGTCATCCACTCCTCCAGCCACCCTTCTCCTTTCCAGACCTTGTTTCAGATCTTCCGCATCCCTTCCCTAATCCCTTCCCCTCCATACTTCATCGCTCCATTCTCCATACCATCCTCTCCTGTAGCCTAGTTTATTTTCAGTCTATCTATCGCCTCATCCACTCCTTCTCTTGTTATTTCGTTCCCCTCCTCCATTTCTCCCTGGACTATCCTTCTATTTTTCTCTTTGATTCTATTTTGTCCTCCCCCTAACAGACCCTTAAAATAACTCGTCCACTCACCTATTTCTATTTCTTCATCCACGCCCTTCCTTCCCCCTCTTTCCCCATTCATCACATCCCGGACCCTACCTTCTTTGATCGCTTTTTCTACTTCTTCCTTGTATATCTCCTTTCCCTTTTGCTTTATCCTTTGCAGCATCCTCTTATGTTCTCTTTCTCTCCTGTTGTACTCCGCCTTCTCTATTTCTCCTTTCCTTCATTTTCTTACACACTCTTTCATTCTCTCTTCACTCTTCCTGCATTCCCTGTCCCACCAGCCTCTCTTTCCCTCTTCTCTTCATTCTTTTGTACCAATTTCATCCCTTGCCTTCTCAATCAACCCTTTTAACCTTTCAATTACCGAGTCCACTCCTTCCTCCTTTTCATACCTAAAATTCTCCTTTTCCATTTTTTGTTCGAACTCTTTTAATTTACCTACCCCCCAGACTCCCATTTTCGTGTTCCTTTCTCCTCCTCTCTCCTTTCTCCCTCTGTCGCGCTTATGGACGCCACCTTTCAGTGTGGCTATTCCTGAGAAGTGCCGGACCCTATCTCATTCCCCACATTCATACTGCATATCATATTCCGTATTCTTTCATCCGCCAGGGTGTAGTCTATTACTGTTTCTCCCTTACCTATAAACATGATCTCTCCTTTGTGATCTCTTTTCATATTGCTATTATATATAAACCATCCTGTTTCTCCTATTACGTCTAGTAACCTCATCCCCTCCTGGTTCATCTCCCTATGTTTGAAGCTCCATATATAGGCCTCCTTTTCTTCATCCCAAGTCCCTGCACCTTGCTCGCCAGTCCAGGCATTCAAGTCACCTCCAAACAAAACCAACTTTTCCTCCTTTTCCTACAACCACCTCCTTATTACTCTCCAAAATTCGTCTTCCCCTCTTCTTGTATATACACAAACCGCCTTTTCCTATACCTTGAACGTGTTCTTTTCTTGCTTCTTGCATTGTCCACACATACCCTTCAGGTAAGATCCTTTTCATCCCCTTCCAGTCCTTCTCATCCTCCCAGGTTGCAATCATTATAATCACATCATACTTCTCTAACTCCCGCCAAAAACCTTCATTCTTGTACTTCAAGCCTGACACATTCCAAAAAGCTATTTTCACGTTTTTCTCCTCCCTTACCTTACCTATCCTCCTCACTTTCCTTCCGCCTTGCTTTTTGGAACCCCCTCTTTTTGATCTCTAACCTCTTTTGCATCTTTCTTTTTTCTACCTTTTTGAACGCTTCTTCCCTTCTTTTTTTTTTTCTTCTAATTCCTCGTTCCAGAACCATTCCTCTCCATTTATTCATAATCTGTCTCTCCCTATCTATACGATGCGCCCCTTTTTCTTCTCTACTGATGCCCTCTGCTCTATTTGCCATCTCCTTTTCCTCTCCCTTCATGTCAAATCCTCTTCAATTCTTTCCCTTCTTCCTTTCCATATTTTGTTGTTCTCCATAATTTTCTTTTCCTCCTCCTCTCTCCCTACTTTTACTAGAAACATTTCTTCTTTTCCTTCCTTTGTCGCTCCTATTCTCTTAACTTCTTCTACCCTTACCTGAACTCCAATATCTCCCAGAAGATTTTTGATTTTCACTTCTCCTGTTTCACTCTCCATTGTCAATTCCTTAACTGCTATGTTATTTTCTCTCTCTGCTCTCTCTTCCCCTTCCAATCTCCTTTCAATTCTACGTAGTCTCTTCTTCAATCATTCATTCTCATTTTGCACGTTCTCATTACTCCCTTTTTCTATTTCCGCACCCGCTGTTTCTTTCCCCATATGCTCATCCCTCATTTCTAAGTTGTTCACCTGTTCTTCCAACTGTTTTATCTCACCATTCCATTTTTCGTCATCCTCCTTCTGTCTATTCTCTATGCCCTCTAGTTTACCCGATACCTTGTCCTTCTCCTCTTTCTAAAGTTTATCCCACTCTTCCCACTTTTCTATTACTTCTTCTCACTTCCCCCCTTGAATCATTTCCCTGCCTATTCATATCCCTATACATATCATCAAGTCTCTTCCTTTTTTCCTCTCTAAACCAGGGATGGCCAACGAGAGGTTCTGACGCTTCTCCTTTCCTACCGTTCCTTCCTCTTCTCCGAGCGCCTTACCGAGAGTTCTCCTCTTCTCGTTTCGTTATACTCGCGCCTTGAGCACGCAATGTTAACGCAGCTGTTCGCTTTCGGCGTCTTTCGGGGCCGTTCGGCTTCGTCCACCCAGCAGCCGAGGAGACTCGACCCCTCTGCACACCGCGCTCGCCACATGGTCCCAACGAATGTGGTAAGAGAGGGGATCACGAACTGACAGATTTTGAATCTTTTGCTCTCGCGTTGGACATCCCTGCTCTAAACCCTTTTATGGGAGCCTCTAGTTTTTCAAACATTCCTCCATCCCTCCTATCTCGTTCTGGTATTTTCCGTTCAGTCATAACTTTATTGCTTTCCTTGACCCTTTCTAATTCATCGTCCCCTTCCGCTCTTCTTCTTTCTTCTCCCCCCTCACTACTGGTCGCACTCACTTTTTTTAGCATTCGTCTAAGCTCCTATTCGAGCCCACGCTGCCTAGCTTGTTAAGGCGCTGTAGGTTAGAGGGCCTCCCGCCTTTATGGCCCGTACATGAATCCCTTTTCTCTGCCGTCTTCTCCCTGGCCGGCGTCTCTAACGTCTCTTCATCGCTACTGTCATCTCCCCCTTCCCTTGTCCTCTTATTAAAATTTAACTATTTCCAAAAAATGGTTAAAAGCAATATGAAGAAAAAAATGTATTACACAAAATATTGTCAAAATAAATGTTTTTTTGTAAGTCTTAACTTTTTTTTAATGAAAACATATTTTTGTATTTGAAATGGCATTATCATTTATATTGTTTTGATTCTTCAAATCGTAGACAAAATATTTTTTCCAGAGATCTGATTTTTGGCATAACTACGAGCCTATATGCTACTAAGTACTTATATGAGGACAAGAGTTGTAGGTCTTTCAAGCGAGAATTTCCATTGTCTTTATATCGTGGTGGAACCTCTTCCCTTGCTCCTCACTTAAACCTCCAAGATTCGTTGGGAAGTAATCCATATGTGAGTGCAAATAGTGTAACTTGGGGCTCATCAAGCAGCCTAGTTTTTAATAATTCGCTATCATTCGAGCTATCACTCATAACTTCTTTAAAACTGATCGAGGCTGCTTTTTCCTTGTTATTCATTATAGAAATGAAGTCACCATCTCTTATTAGTTTGCGTATTTGTGGCCCATACAAAGGAATAATGTTAACACTTACCTGATAACGTCAAATAGACACCGGATTAGGACCCGGTCCTGAAGTAGTGGTTTTTTCTCATTTTGACCTTCACTTGATCTTGATCCTGACCTGATAAGGTCAGACTGACCCCGGATTCGGATTCAGCGACCTCAGAAACGTACAGGTATGCTGGTTCAGCTCGGGTTGCAGAAATTTGTTTTTGTGGGGCTCTGTAATTAATGATACATTTTGGGAGTTTAACAGTGAGGCGTAGGGGATAGATTTACAGAAAAATTTTAAGAGTGAAAAATAAGGAAAACTGATTAGGTAGGTAAAATGCAAAGAGAGGGATGATGGGCATGTTTAAATGCCAAAATTTAGATTTTGGGTTAGCTGGCAAAAGGTTCGTAATTGGGTCATGAACAACTCAGCTGGCGATGCGAAGTATCAATAGATAATTGTCCTGTGGCGCCTTGGATAAAATGAATTTGTGTACTCTAGAGTCTAGACATTTTAGGATTCAATTAGGATCTTCAAGCTGAAAAGGCTCCTTTGCTACAACAGTAATTAAAATGAAATTAAGACCCTCATCAACGCTCATAATAAATTGGGCAAAGAAAAAAATGATCCAACGCATCGAATCTAAAAAAAAATCTGCTCACACCCTACTCTACCATTTTTTGAATATCGGATTCTAGAAAAAATGTTTTTTAATACTCTTGACATTCCACTTTAGGGATGCAACAATGTGATGCAAATGTGACGTTCATGAAACGTCACCTGTTTGATTGATTGACTCGAAAATATGTAGATAGGTTTTTGTCAACAATCTTTTTATACTTGGATAGAGCATGAAAATATCTCGAAAGTATTTCCTTCTCTTTTTCAAAATAGTTCTGCTGAATTTAGAACACGTTTGTAGTCTCTCCTGAAAAAAACTGTTGCTTGACTCCATATGCCTTTCCAGCCTTTATTTATGAGAGCTAATATTCACTTGGTTCCCTAATATGATTCTTAAATATCGGTGTATACTCGGAAATTACGCTTCAACTGCATTCACAAATGCTGTTACACACTTTAGGGGAGTATGGAAAATAAATAAATAATTCTAAAATTTTACTGTCGTTCAGAGAATTGAACTTAAATTTGGTGACGGTGTACTTGAATTTAAGTATTTATTCCATTGCCAAACATATACGTCGAAATTCTGCTTCGAAATGTCGAATTTTGATCTTTTCAATTCGAGATTTCTCCAGCATTATTTTGTGAAAATAATGAATTTGAACCATATTTGAAAAATGTCTGTAATTTTAATTATTATAAAAAAAATTTTACAGAACTAAATATCTTAATGTATAGAATAGGCTGGTGAAAACCGTTAATTTGGTTAAATTATTTGATTTTTCTGTCGAATATTTTCAAAGATGTAAGTCAGTATATCCTCAGATGATACAACTGCACGAATCCCATACAATTTTTCAGGGGACCTTGTACAGTTTCTATTATCAACTACTTTTAAAATAACGTCAAGTTAACTTTAAATTTCATATTACATAGGCAATAACTATAGTATTATGGAATTTTCCATAAGAGAAACCGATAAAGTATAGCGATAGGTTCAGTATTACGGAAATTTCCGTAATAGTGGGCAGTACGAATTTGATAATTTTATAAAGTTGGAAAGTTTGGTCTACAAATTAGGTCATAATTTTTAAGTAAACTTTCCAATTTTACAGTAATTCAATTTGAAATATAAAGTAATCGAATTTTCAGAATATAAGTAGGGGTTAACAACTCGTGAAGTCAGGTGCACACCTTCGCTGGAGGCACTAGCGTGAAGTCACTTGGGTTCACGTGAAGTAACTGAAATCATAGAAATCGTACGAGGTCCCATAGAAACACTGCAGGGGATGTGTACAGTTAAATCATGTGAGGAGAGAAAACAAGGGACTTAACGAACCTCACGGTATTCACCAGCCTGTTTTATACAAAAAGATATGCAATTCTCTTAAATGTTAATTATATTTATAATCTTATGAACATATATTTCAAATAAAGATAATATTATGGACATATTATGTAATTCTGGAGAAATCTGAGGTTGAAAATATGAAAATTCGACGTTTTGTAGAAATATTTTGCATTATACTTCTAGTATTGAAATGAATGATTAAATTAAGATATATCCTTACTGGGCACAAAATTTGATGACGTCTTTATGACATCTTTACGATATCCTTACGTTAACTTTAAGACATCCTATGTCCATGTCGCCATGTCGTTAAGATGTCTTTACGATGTCGAAAAGACATCGTCAGATCGTACGTCGTCTTTACGTTATCGTAAAGACATCTTAACGACATGGACATAGAATGTCTTAAAGTTGTTTGTGAAGGTGTCGTAACGATGTCGTAGAGACGTCGCCAAATTTTGTGCCCACTGAGTCGTTACCAAATGAAAGTTTAAATGCGTCGAAGTATGTGGCTTGAAAACACACCCGGTAAAAAAGCTTGCATTGAAAGGTAATGCCAACTTCAACACCTAGGAATGCCGTCTCTGTATTTCCTTTCTGAATCCAAGATTAGGCAGTGAAAATATTCAAATTTTCAACCCTTTCAGAGTCGATCGGAGCTTTGAAACGTAACCTGAAACAAATTAGAAACACTATTTTCGCTTAGCGGATCAGAAGGTGCTTCAAAAGTATAGAATTCGCGAAATCTAGTAGGGTTATGTATAAAAATACACCACTTCATTAAAAGCTCTCGCTTCATTCAAATTGGATCAATTGAAAGAATATAAAATCATGATAAACAAATTAAAATTAGTTTTCATCACAGCTACTTGTTAAGCAATCAATCCTGACAACATAAAAGGAACAATGCTATGTTTATAAATGTTTTTAACCTCATTATCATTCGAAAAACATTAGATAAGAATAGCGAAATGTGCAAATTTCAAAGAGTTTAAAAATGTTCTATTTCATGGTCGAAAAGTATTCACAAAAATATTGTTGCCACTAAGTACAAAAAGGGATTCAGTTTAAGAGATAACTTCTACTGCTATGGGGATTCAAAGCGTGAGGACAAAAACGGTATCGAAAAGTATTCAATAATTGTCACGACAGCACTGAACAGGAAATTTTCGAATACATTTCAATGCAAGCCTCCTTACCTCTAAAGCAGACAACCTTCCTGTTTGGTTCTGCCTAGATATGAATATCAAATTTTTTTAAATTACATCGTAACGACGTCCAGACGATCTATTCTGGAATGATTATGCTACATTATTTCCAGTGCAAATTAGGCCATATTTTAGCGTTCGTTTGATCGTTGAAAACATCAAATACATCGATTTGAAGCAAAAATTGAACTTATGGAATGAAGCGGTTGAAATTGTAGCGTTCAAAATTGAAAATTCAGCATTCTGACTTTTTTTCAAATTTAAAAAATTGCTCTACTCGTGAGCTTTACAATTTCAGATATTCTATTTTTAACTATTTAAATTTTATATCATACCATTGTATAGGATTTGATTATACATTTGATTATTATTTGAATCTTCAAGTGAAATAATTGGTTCGTGCAGACAGCGCACAAGAACTACAAAAAGTTGTCGATGGAAACAGAACAGATTTTGCGCCGAATATAGTGATGCATGTCGATAATTTTTGGGCAAAATCGAGATATGCTTCAAACACAGTTAGATGGAACTGAATAGTAATGAAAATCAAGAATTTTCAATGAAAAAGTCGACCGAGACGAAGCGATCATCTAGACTGAGTGATCGTTTGTCTCGATGTGATGAGTATGGTATTCAAGGTTTTAGTTTAATCTGACGACATTTTGGAAAAATTTCTGAATGATCGACATGCATCAATAGACAAATCCCCCACTTAGGAAACTTTGTAATCTGGCTCCAGATATCATATTCATTCTCATATTCTTCATTTTTAGTTAATAAAATGAATGAGCTTTTAAAAAAAAAACATGATTATGACAAAACAGATCTCTCCGACCATGTAAGTGGTTCTTCGAAATTCATGTTTGATAAGCTTTTATTCATCACTTTAATTGTAAATATTTTGTTTTGTTTGTCTGATCACAACAGCGCTTGATTTTAATATTTCTCCAAAGAAAAAATGGTAATTAAGACGAAGAAAACAGAGACAGTAATAATGAGGTCGAGACATCAGATATTGTAGAGAATGTTGAGACCAAAGAATTCTTTCAATTGTAAATTATTCAGTTTTGTTTGTCTAATTAAAGCATAGTTTTATTTTCAAGGCTTTACTTTCGCAATTTTCAACTTAAAGTTTATAAATGCCTAATTCTTTAATATTGAACGGAAAAATATAAAAATTAAATAGTTCGCTGTTTTTCATGTACCTTTTCAGCTTCCGTAGTTTTTGTGGAAAAATTCCTTGCAAGTTCAATAATTTTAAATTGAATTATCATAGTTCGCATGGCTCCAGGTAGGAAATTTTTATGGTTAAGTAATTTCAATGTTGAGGCATATACAATTAAAAGAATTGAAATTTAGATGCCATTTCTCGAAAGCCATTTAGATGGCTTTCGAGACATAACTAAAGTCCCAATAGATTCAGTACAGGTCCTACTATAATCATCCAGTCAAACCCGAAAATAATCATTTCGACTTTGATTTAGAAAAACCTCGAATATCTCCTAAGATAAAACCGTCCATAAGGATCCCTCTTCATACGAAGGCCAACATTTTGTTTCAAAGTTTAATCGATTTCATACGTTAAAAGAATCGTAATAAGAATTTTAATATGCATGTTTCTAACTACAGGTATCCAATGAACAGAAAGCAGGAAATTAATATTTTTTTATCACTTTTATAATAATATATACTACTATCCCTCGCAGGAGCGGGTAAAACCAAGAGAAATAGATTTCCATCCCGGATATCGAAATTGTGTGTCAAATCGATATCAGCTCAGGAACCACGAGATGATTGGCGAAGGAGCGTTCCTTTACAAAGCCGCGGAGCAAGCCGCTGAGCCCCTTGACCTGATTTTTAACATCAGAAGTGTGGAAAGTGCATTAATCCATCAAGATGCTTCACTTCTAAAAGCCGAAGTAAAGAAAGCAGAGTTTGGAAAATTTCACTAACAGCTACTCGACAAGAAAATGCACGGAAACTTTCACAGAAATGAAGAAAAACAGTAATTGTCGAAGGAGCAAACTTTTGATTTCCTGAAATCATCAGGGCTTAAGTCAGTTACAGAGGGTTTTATTTTCGCATGCCAGGACGGTGTCATTTTCATCATAGCAAACCGTGACCGCATTTTATGTCAAGAAGTTCACAGTGATAGGTGCAGAGCGTGTACTATCGGGGTGGCCGACCTACGCAGGAGCAACGTATATCTGTAGACATAATGCGGCCCTAAGAGTGCTTTATCACCATCTTTGACGCTCTTACGGTGTTTGTCGCGATCCTGCCCTGCCGAACGCTCCAAGGGAGATAGAGTCAATTGCCCAAACGAGATGTGCCAAATTTCCTGGAACTACGATTTTTGGGCAGTCTCCGTTCCGCTTTCGAGGCCTGACATTGTTTTCCAAGACATCGAGAAACGAGCTATATTCGTGATCGAATTCTCGGCCCTATCCTAATGCAACATCACTGCAAAGGAGAAAGAAAAAGAGGAGAGGTATCAAGACCTTAAAAGAGAGCTGCAACGAGTGTACCCAAAATATTCGTTGCAAGTAATTGTCCTTGTGCTGTGTGCTCGCGGAGATGCTAAACTATCACTGGTTCGTAACCTTAAAGCCATACCCGCGTGCCAAAAATATGCCAAGGAACTTGCGAGATGGATGCAGAAAACTATCATCCTTGGGTCGCTTCGTGTCCTCAAGACACACGGGGGTTTCGCCGGCCTGATGTTGTAATTTCGTCGTGCCCTGTGGCTACTCATCTCACGGTTGTCAGACGTGTCCATAGGTGTGATTTACCGCGTATCTACTGGTGGCTATTGACATTTTTTAGATGGCAGTTGCTCTCAGTGGGACCCTGCGGTGGTTCTTTAACTATTTTTTCAAATAATGTGTATATATATATATATACATATACATATACACATTTCCGGTTTCGGTTTCGATGCCCTTGGAATAGAACCGAAGGGCTTATGACAAAGCCACCGAACACGTGCTCGGGTTGCGGATAGAGGGTCCCCGTAACAAGGGTTTCTGCTGAATATCGTTACAATAATTAATAAGCAGTCGCGGACAATTGTCCAGGGATGGTCCCGAAGGAATAACCCCTAATCACAGGTGTGAGAACCGTGCCGAAAGCTGCATGGCACCTGGGTGAGGTGTCTTTAACGGTGACTCTGGGATACCGGGCGACGTCTCAGAGTGTCAGCCTTATCCTTGCACGCGGGGCTCTACAAAGATGGACGAACCCTTTCCGTAGCTGCTCGTGGGGACAACGATGAAACCAACAAACCACCAAAATGTTGTAGATGCGGTTCCAAACGATCGAACGCGCAGACCACGCGACAATGGATCGGCAAACTATGCCGATCATCCTAGAGTTCGGGGTGCTGAAAATAATTTCGATGGAAACACGACGGCGAACCGGCGAAACGCCCACATTGAGTGGACGGATCAACTTAAGAATGACGTGCTAGACAGCTACGATGCCAATATTATCCCTGTTCGCGGAGGCTTTATGGCGCATATGCATACTCTGTGTTGCCATAAACACCCAGAGCTTCAACACGTTTCGCATCAGTCTTTGTGAAATAAAGCCGATTACCTCCGGAAAAATGGATATATACGCAGGGCGCTTCCTCAACCGCTGCTTGAACAAGCTGCAGATGAAGATAAAACGACATTAAGACCAACCGCAGAAAGCAGGCACCTTCTGGAAGATGATCGCAATTTCAGTACAAGGAGGAACATCAACATGCAAGTTCCTCTTATGCCCCAAGATCTGGCTGAAATGGATGCCTCCCTTTGTGGAGATATCTCGCAAGAGTCCGACCTCTGGACCATCAATTGCTCAGTTTATGGTGCTGCGAGAGCTTTGGCTGATTCAAATCGAAGGCTCAAGCCGACGATGGATCAAAAGACAAGAAGACGCTTGCATCAACTGAACAAGAAAATTGGATGGGCAAGACAGAATGCGTCCCGTGTTCAATGTGTGATTGACTACATAACATCTGGTAGACCGTTCACGAAAAGGGTTCGAAAGTTCGCCCAAGAACTAAGGACCTTGAATCACACACTAAACAAGTCAAAGCTGCTGACAATCAAGCAGCATATTGTTGACAAAATAAGGCTGTTATCTGACGCAAGGAGGAGGATACAGAAGAGGGAGAGATGAATCAGGGAGAATCAACAGTTTCTTGCTCACCCATCACGCCTCTTCAGTGATCCCCCTGTTTTTGTGAAAAATCCACCCAAGCCCAAGGAGGTAGAGACTTTTTGTAGAGGTGTACAAGATCCCGAAAACACTAGAGTTGAAAGAAGATACTGACAATATCATCCGCTTCAAGGAGTTTTGCGACAGCCTCATAAAATCTGAGGAGGAGTGCCCATCAGTCACTGCCGAAAAGGTGAGAAAAGCACTTAGAGGCACGAAGAACTTTTCCGGTGCTGGACCAGATTGTATCAAGAACTTTTGGTGGAAGAAGTTTACTTCTATACACCAACATTTGGCCCGCATATTCACCTTATATATAAAGTCGGAGACGCCCATTCTGCAGTGGCTGGTGCTAGGACGCACTATACTCCTACCGAAAAAAGGCAACTTGTCCAAACTAAAGAATTACAGGCCAATAACTTGTTTGAACACACTGTATAAGATCTTTACAGCTGTCCTAAACAACAGGATTGTTCGACGAATTGAGCCTGTATGGCGAGAGATGTACGAACAACGAGGCTCGAAAAAAGGTGTAGCAGGCTGTCGAGAGAACCTGCTGACTGACAGGTGTGTCTGTAAAGATGCTACAGTCCATCAGCGCGTCCTGTCAATGGCCTGGATTGACTACCGGAAAGATTTCGATTCAACCACTCATAGACTTATCATCTGTCTGTTGGAAAGCTTGAAGGTACATCCACACATAGTGAAATGCATAGAGAGATTGATGCCTCTTTGGAAAACTAGATTTACCATCTCATCTAGGAATCATCGTCTGGCGACGAAGAAGGTCACCTTCCAGAGGGGCGTCTTTCAAGGGGATAGTATGAGCCCTTTGCTTTTTTGCATCACACTTCTGCCTCTATCTCTCGCACTACGAAATTATCCTGGATACCTCTGTGGTGACACTAATCAGCGTGAGCATAAGGTCACTCATGTTTTTTATATGGATGACCTAAAGATCTATGCCTCTGGTAGAAGCAAACTTCAAACTGATATAAATATCGTCACGAACTACACAGGAGAGATTGGGATGGACTTGGGTTTAGACAAGTGTGCCAAAATTCATTTGAAGAAAGGACAGATTTGGTCTTCCAATCTGTCTGCGTTGAACAAGGTTTCTGCGGCTAACATGCTTGCCGTCCCGGTTGTACTCTTCTCGTTTGGGGTGGTTCAATGGACGAAGAAAGGGCTTAAGGCCCTTGATGTCCCCACGCGTAAGATCATGCATATGCGTAAAAGCTTGCATATCAATTCGTCAGTTCCGCGATTATACATTTCACGCCGTCAAGGCGGACGCGGACTTCTGAATCTCCAATGTCTTCATAACCGAATTGTTTTAAGTACAGCCTGCATCGTTGCGAACGGCAGAGATCCTCTCCTAAAGATGGTTTTGCCAAGAGCTACTCGACAAGCATATGCACTGAAACTTTCACAGAAATGTAGAAAAACAGTCCTTGTCGAAGGAGCAAACTTTTGCTTTCCTCAAATCATCAGGGCCTAATTCAGGTACAGAGGGTTTCTTTTTCGCATGCCAGGACGGTTTAATCTCCGTCTTAGCATACCGTCACCGCTATTTATGCCGAGAAGTTCCCAGTGATAGGTGGAGAGCGTGTCATGCACACGCTTAGTACCTAGAACACATACTATCGGGGCGTCCGACCCACGCAGGAACAACGTATATCTATAGACATAATGCGGCCCTAAGAGTTCTTTATTACCACCTTTGTCGCTCTTACGGCGTTGGTCGCGACCCGGCCCTGCCGAACGCTCCAAGGGATATAGAGTCAATTGTCCGAAACGAGAAGTGCCAGATTTTCTGGAACTACGATTTTCGGGCAGCAGTCTCCGTTGCGCACTCGAGGCCTGACATTGTTCTCCAAGACTTCGAGAAACGAACTATATTCGTGATCGAATTCTCGGCTCTGTCCGAATACAACATCACTGCAAAGGAGAAAGAAAAAGAGGAGAGGTATCAAGACCTTAAAAGAGAGCTGCAACGACTGTACCCAAAATATTCGGTAGGCGTAATTGTCCTTGTGATTGGTGCTCTCGGAGGTGCTAAATTATCACTGGTTCGTAACCTTAAAGCCATACCCGCGTGCCAAAAATATGCCAAGGCACTTGCGAGATGGATGCAGAAAGCTGTCATCCTTGGGTCGCTTCGTGTCCTCAAGACACACGAGGGTTTAGCCGGCCTGTCGTTGTGATTTCGTCGTGCCCTGTGACCACCCATCTCACGGATGTGAGACGTGGCCATAGGTGTATTTTACCGCGGTTCTACTGGGGGCTTTCGACATTTTTTTTTAGATGGCAGTTGCTCTTAGTGGTACCTTGCGGTGGTTGTTTAACTTTTTTTGAATTACATATACATACATGTATTTATTTTTATGCATAATTTATTTAAATAATTTGATCTTTTACATCTACATAATACTACATACAAATTTGGTTCTAATGAATTTCATTGCGCAATTAACAGTCAATTTAACAGTCAAAAACATTCAATGCGAGATTTAAATTAACACCGTGTTCAGTTTATTACTGCATTTTGCAGATCGCTGTTACGATACGCATACAATTTCAAGTAATATGTACTCGCCTTGCTTTCATCTCAGCAAATGCTTCTATCAGTAGTCTTATTCGTAAACAATTTGCGATTTCATACTCGATAGGAATGATATCTAAGTTTTGCAGATGATTAACGGTCATTGTTGTTCGTGAAAAATTTTTTAAAATCTTTGGTTTCGAAAACGATCTTTCCCCAGCTGCAACTGATACCGACAATGTAAGCAGTATTTGGTATGCTACAAATGTATTTAGCAAGACTAGCTGCAAGTTTTTTTTCAGCAAAAATGGTAAAATTTGTTTGGTTAAAAATGAACCACGTGTAAGGAAAAATAAATCGTTTATAATAAGAACCATTATTATTTGTCTATTCTTCTTTCTACAAGAGGTCTTTGACGTACATTTGAATTATTTTTATGTTCTTAATAAAAAATTAATATGAACTAATTTTTCAAAAATAGTAATTTGACATGTTTATGTTAATTCCTTTTTAAAAACCTAAAAATAATTTAAATGTGTATTAAAGACACCCTAGTCTTTTATATATTTTTATTATTGAAAATTTTGCATTACGATTTGCCGTTTTTTTAATTTCAACAATGAAAAATCTGATTTCTCTCGACAACGACGGAAAATATGAATAGCAGGTCAACGTTGAAAGTTGTTTCCCTTTTTGAAATCTATAAAAATATTATCTTACTAGATTTTGGTTTTGTTTATTTTATCAAATTTAGCAAAAAAGAGAAAAAGTAGATAAAAATCGACTAAAATAGAATTTAGTTTAATGAACTTCCACATTTTGTTTTTAAAAACATTTGTTTCTAGTTCCATAACAATGGTAATTAAAGGCCATTTTAGTCTATTTTTATCCACTTTTTCTATTTTGTTGGAAAAATTGATTAAAACACACAAGATAAATATCTGGTGGGGGTATACTTTTAGATTCCAGGAAATAGAACAATTTTGAGTATTTTAAATTATGAACTACTATTCATATTTTCCGGCATTTCGAGAATAATGGGATTTTTAATCCTTACAAATTAGGTTCCTTCAATTTCAGAAGTAACGCACAATTTTTTTTACTTTGAAGTTCAGGAACCTCAATATTCTTATGGAACATGTTCTTTATATTGTTATTGATCTAAAAACAAACATTGAAAAAAATTAATTTAGTTAAAGTACATGATATTTTATTACATTTCCATCAATTTACATATTTTATTTTTATGGCAAAATTTGTTAAAATACACAAAAACAAACAACTAGTAAGGGTATAAACTTATAATAGATTTCACAAAGAAAAACAATGTTGAACCATGAACTGCTATTCATCTTTTGCGTCGTTATTCAGTTAAATGGAGTTTAATCGTTAAGAATAAAGAAATGGTTTTTCTAACAAATGTGTAGCACGATGTTTGTCTTTATTGGCCTAAAATAACCAAGAGACACCCCCAAAACATATGCAAAAGAGAAGTCGTATTTCTTTAAATATCCCTAATACTGCTACATTTTTTATTTTGAAAATGGAGAAAAAAGCTTTTAATGTTACAGGGGTCCTCTATTAAAATAATACGTCACAAATTTACGGATATTAGTAAAGACAGCATAGTTTTTTTTATAAATATTAAGATAATTTGCCCTAAATCGTTTAGTTAGAACATTCTGCACCTCTCACAGGATTTTCTGTAAAAAATACAGAAAAATACATACTGTCACCATTTTCTGTAAGTTGAGCAGGATAAGTTGTCTCCTTTTCTCCGTGAACACTTAAATAAAATGATAATCTTTTTTTAAACAAAAATATAAATATAATAATTGCAATACATACATACCTCATTAATTTATGTGCTGACTTTCCTGAACACTTTTTGAAACTTGCCTCCAATTTTATGTATGAAAAAAACACCACTTAGAACTTGCACTGTCATTACAGGATGATGAATAACTGTATACTGAAAACTAACTTGCTTCAGTTTCATTTGAGGTTTTCTGACAAACCTAATCATAACTGCTTCAAGTATGATTAGGAATTAGGTAGGGGCAAGTAACCTTCAATTTGTCTAAATTGCTATTTAAGTGAGGTTATGAATCAGCCAAACGTATCTAAGCATGCACCATTCAGATTTTTTAAATAGTGCACACAAAAAAGGAACGGCCCTGACTATAGTACCGTATAGCGGAACTCTGTACCTAATCGACCTCGGCTAGGGCCGGATAGACCCTATGTCTATCAAGTTGAGATGTTCTATGTCGAGTTTAGATGTAGACTTCCCATCGTAACCAGGGCGCATACTCCTAATGATCCGCCGCTGATGGGGCTGAGCGGAAAATCTGAGCTAATTTTTGACCAGACAAATGCAAATTCGATGAACTTTGCTCAAGTGTGCTTCTGCTACACTTAGGAAATGTACCAGAAGTACGTAAGTAAATGCATTTTTCTCATGCACTTCTCAGATACTTCCCAAGTGAATCCTCATCAGCACACTTCATCGAATTCCTAAAAGTCCAGTATCCTTCAAATATTTTTTTTCAACATTGATCTTCAACGTGTATCCAGATTAATTACTGGTTTAGTTCTTAAAATTCAATAATCTTCTCACTGTACTCCCGCTCGAAAATAAACGCAGTAAAAAAGACGACTAAGTGAAAATCACGAAAATTACGTATCTAGGAGTGCTAACTGCCTGAGAAAAACACGATTCTCCACAAAATCAGATTTCATACATACATGAATACTTGGTATATTTGAATATCCCAAAAACGTCCCGTAGAAATCCTAGATATCCTGGGGATATTCTTGGGATATCCCAATCTCCGCCTTGCAGGATATCCGACGGTTTATACATGGGATATCCCTGAGAAAACTTGGGAGATGAATGTGATTGAATGGGATATTCCGGTATATCCTATTGTTGTGAGGGTAGTGATTTTCAATCATGTCGCCCAGATAACAATTGTGTGCATGAAGTTATCATCAGCACGTGTTTATCACTCTAGCAGCACCATGTTAACATGGTACCAACAGGATGTGCAAGCATAGTGATAAAGCGAATTAAATATATCCCAACTGAATATGTTCCGGCGAAATTTCACGTTCAATTAAAAAAATTATTGGTTACTGCAAATATCTCGTAAAACCTAAGAGATTTAAAAAACGGATGTCATTTTTTAGCTTTGAGAGCTTCAATGTGTTGCAACGCATATGCTGAGACATGGCTTCCACGTGGAAATTCAGGTGTGCTTGCAAAAAATTCACTTGAATTTTCACGTGATTTGCATATGCATTTCTACGTGAACTTACACATGCATATACAGAAAAACCTAGAAGGTTGCACCGACTCGAACAGCTCGGCATCCGAAAAGTTGTTTTTTTACTTCGAAAAAAATATCATTAATGTCGATCTTTGTATGGATATTGCAAATTATCCTAATAACAACATGTAAAAAATCTAAAGTTCTGAGACTCACATGTTAGTGGAAAAATAACAATCCTGTTGCGTTCGTCAGTGTATTTCAGAGCAGACTCGAGCCGTTCAGCATCCCAACAGTTGTTTTTTTTTATTCGGAAAAAAATCTCATTAATGTCGATTTTTGCATGGATATTGCAAATTGTCTTAATAACAACATGTAAAAAATCTAAAGTTCTGAGACTCACATGTTAGTGGAAAAATAACAATCCTGTTGCGTTCGTCAGTGTATTTCAGAGTAGACTCGAACAGCTCGTTATCCCAACAGCTGTTTTTTTTATTCGGAAAAAAATATCATTAATGTCGATTTTTGTATGGATATTGCAAATTATCTTAATAACAACATGTAAAAAATCTAAAGTTTTGAGACTCACATATTATTATTATTATAGATTAGCAGTTCGAACTCGAAAGTTCATTGCCTCACTAACCCGAGACCGCCACACATCTCTATCCTGTGCATCCTCCATCCAGTTTAAGTAATCATGTCCTAGTTCTTTTAAATCATCCCTCACATTTTTCTCCCTCTGTTTCTCGGTCTGCCTAAGGGTCTCTTACCAATCAGTCTCCCTCTTAAAACTTGCGCCACTGTTCTTTCATTTCCTATTCTTGCTACATGCCCCGCCCATCTTAGTTTACACGCTTTCATTACTCTATTAATATTTGCTGACCCGTAGAGAGCATGCAGCTCATCATTATGCAGTCTTCTCCATTCGCCGGTCTCTTCGTCCCTTTTTGGACCATAGATTTTTCTAAGTACTTTATTCTCAACAACTCTAAACCTATTCTCCTCTCCTTTCGTCAGCGCCCACGTTTCGCACCCGTACATGACGACCGGCATTATTATTGTTTTGTAGATTCTTACTTTGATGTTTCTAGATAGCAATCGCGATTTGAATAGTGTGTTTGCTGCATAATAGCACCCATTGCCAGCGTGCAGCCGCGCGTTGATTTCCGTTTCAGTCTTATTTTCGCTAATTATAATAGACCCGAGGTATTTGAACTCGCTAACCCTTTCGAATTTCATATTTCCGGCCATAAGATCCCCGTCTTGATTACTTTGTTCGGATCTGACGACGGTCATATATTTCGTCTTCGATTCGCTAACTTCCAAGCCAATACCTTCGGCTTTTGTGATCCAAGAATTTGTACTATCCCATTGAGGGTAGCACCGGTCGGATTCGCCTGCACTTGCCTAACCACGTATTCTAAAACCAAGTTAAAAAGGACGCACGAAAGTGCATCGCCCTGTTTCAGGCCATCGCGGATCGAGAACTCTTCAGATAAACTACCGTTTACGCGTATTCTACCCCTACTGACGCTTAGGCAAATTTCGATAAGTCTCAACAATTTTCTTGGTACACCCAAGAACTCTAGGCTCCAGTACATTCGTGCGCGTTTAATAGGGTCGTAAGCTTTTTTGAAATCGACAAATAGCTGATGCACTACTTCTTTAAATTCCCATTTTTTTTTCTAGCAGTTGCCTAATTGTAGACATTTGATCGCTTGTAGATCGATTTCGGCGGAATCCACACTGGTAATCCCCAATGATTTCTTCGGCAAAAGGAGTCAGTCTACTTAGGATTACATCAGACAGGATCTTGTAGCACGAAGGTACAAGTGAAATTCTCCGATAATTGTTATAGTCAGTTTTATCGCCTTGTTTAAAGATGGGAATAACGATAGAGGTATTCCATTCTTCCGGCATGCGTTCTGTTTTCCAAACTGTGCGTATTAATTTTATAATTTTTCTTGTGAGGCAAGGGCCTCCATTTTTTATCAGTTCTGACGGTAGGTCGTCGATACCCGCGGCTTTGTTATTTTTCAACTTCTTTATAGCCATTTTTATTTCTATATCAGCAGGATCATCAATTATTAGGTCAGCAGTGAGGATTTCGCCGAGATTACCTTCAACGGGGGCTTCGCGTACATTTAATAGTTTATCGAAATAGTCCTTCCATAAATTCAGTCTCTCTGTCGCATCGGCTACTAGATTGCCATTTTCGTCCCTCATTACTTCCGTTCTACTTTGAAAGCCTTTCCTTATAAAATTGATTACCCTGTACATCTCGCGCGGGTTATTCTGTTTATCATGCGTTTCTATTGCTAGTATTTTATTCTTTTCCCACTTCCTTTTCTTGGATCTATAGAGTCTATATGTACTTTTACTAATCTCGAGATACTTTTTATGTGTTTGATCGCACTTATTTTGTAAACTAATTAGTGTGGCCGTCCGACGTTTTTCAGACCCGAGTTTGCACTCTTCGTCAAACCATAGTTTGCTTTTTGTTACTTTCTTCAAACCTATCGTAAGTTTCGCGGCTGTCTTTACCGCCTTTTTTATATTGCTCCCCAGGGTTTCCGGATCCTCCTCGCAATTATTGTTATCGTCTCTCTGTTCTTGGAGAGCGTCAAAGCTGTTAGAAATCTCAACTTGATAATTTAATGTTTCTGTTGCTGTTTTGAACTTATCTATATTGAAACGAACTGTTGGCTCTGTGCGGCTTGTTTTCTTAGTTATCACTAGCCTAGATCTTATTTTTACTATCACGAGAAAATGGCCTGAATTTAAATCCGCTCCCCTATACGAGCTTATATCGAGAATGTTTGTATGACGTCTTCTGTCAACTAGAACGTGATCGATCTGATTGTGAGTGTTACCATCTGGTGATCTCCAGGTGGCCTTATGTATATTTTTATGCTTGAAATATGTGCTTTTGACAACGAGGTTCTTTGAAGCTGCAAAGTTTATTACTCTAGTTCCATTGTCGTTACTGACGTCATGCAAACTTTCTGATCCTATTGTAGGCCTATACATCGGTTCTTTTCCAATTTTCGCGTTGAAATCTCACAATACTATTTTTGCGTCAAAAGTTGAGAACTTGTCAAAAACCTGCTCGATTGTTTCGTAAAAGAGATCTTTAGTGTCTTCGTCTTTATCCTCGGTGGGGCAGGGCACATTGATTAATACCTGTTTGCTGAAAATACCCTTCAGTAGAAGGGCTATTAAGTCAGTTTTGTATTTATTTGCTATCCCAATGAGTTCGCTAAATCCGCCAGTATTTAGACTACGCGCGTTTAGAGTTTCCACCTTTAGATCTTTAACTGTAGTTTTTTGTTTTTGCAAGTTAGCCATGGTAGTTTCAAGATAATCCGCACGTTAGGATCCTATTCCGATCGTAGGTAAGTCCACTGTCCCAGGAGTGATAACCCCCATACCTCCCTAGGTCTAAGTATGGGAGCTTTCCGACTCTGACAAGGACCATGTCAACTTGTCGTCAGACACATTACAGCTTCATCCTCGTATCCTAACGTCCCCCTCGCAAGGCAGTGCGCCTACTGGCATCAATACCCCTTTGGCCCTATACAGGCGAATCATTCCACACATCCCTTTCGGGCAGTTTCATCGCTGCGGTGTCCAATGGGCAGCAGGATTTTTCCGTTACAAGATTTTTTGTTTTGGTTCGGGTAGTGTTTCTAGGTGGATACACGCTGCACGCCGGCCTGCCAGGACCCACCCATTGCGTATGAACGTGAATGAGTGGGTCCTCCCAAGCCATGGTCATCGTGTTTTCTACCAGTGCTAGGCAGTGCTAG
>CAKNXH010056470.1:0-20803 GCA_932178445.1 Andricus quercusramuli
AATTGACACGGTTTTCGGGGCACATTTTGTCCGATTTAACCCACGTCCGCATGCATATTTTTTGATGTCAGGTAAAGTCAGAATTTGTGAGAAATGTTCAGAAATTGTCAGAGCTTGGGTTCGAAGGATAATCCTTTTATTAAGGGTACAAGGATGGAATGAGATAAATCCTATTCATGCAATGCATAATATGCATATTCTCTTTTTACTTGTAATTAATTAATAATGTTTATATATTGAATGACTCTGAAGGTGAATCTGAAAATTTTGTCCGTTTTGACGTATCTCTTTCTCTTTACAAGATACGTTATAGTTGATCTAATTTTAAATTAAACAAAAAATTTAAGTATCTGAAATCGTCGAAACCCGTAGATTCTGAATTTATAACTTTTGAATCTGTATATGCATTATTGGAAAAAAAATTATTTTCAATTTTTAATCCTTTTGGTTTGCCTACCTGCGGTTCTAGCCGATGAGCTACCTGATGGGATGTGAATTAGCATATCTTCAGAAATCGTCAGACTCGTCAGGAAAGGTCAGGATGTTCAGGAATCGTCAGAACTTCTGACCATTTGTGACGATTCCTGACTTTTTTTTTTTAGTAGGGAAGTGAATTGACACCGTTTTTGGGGCACATTTTGTCTGATTTAACCCACGTCCGAACGCATATTTTATGATTTTATTTTTGATTTTATTTCGAATGGGTCATATTGATGTCCACCAAATTATATTCATGGTTATAAATAATATTTAACAACACGAATAATATTTGGCAAACATCCATGATTCTTTCTTTCGTCGCCTGGGCATCCTAACCCCACCTATCATTCGACTTAGAATAATTTGAATCATGGCATTTAGTCCGAAAAAGTTAATGTCCCTCTGACAGCCGACAGCGTAAGCGCGGCTTCAGTATTTGATCATGCTTGTAGACATTTGATTGACGAAAACGCGCCAATCGTGCGAAATCTCTATTCAGAAGCATCGTGAAAAGATGCTCGCTTGTTAACTTTTGCACTGTGACCGCTGGCCAATACCCCACTCTCTTGCACCGTGAGACGTGCACCGCCGCCCGAGCTAGCCGTTAAGTATAGCGCGTTTCGAGACACTTCTCCCCGAGTCCCCGTAGTGTAAACATCTACGCTGCGTCCCACCATAACCGATCTCCGTTACGGAGAGAATTAATCCCGTATCGGTAACTATCGAAGCCATCTAGACTTCGTTCTCGATACCTTGGACCACTCTTTTCCTTCCTCGAAGCCGATCTCCGTTACGAAAAGAACTACTTCCATTTCGGTAGCCATTGCCGTCATCGGAACGAACCGCAACGTCGCCCTGGACACCCCTCCTCTGCTGTCAAATAACCAGACCTTCCCTCTCGAATTGAATAAAGTAATTCCAGCTTTATTTAATTTTGAATAACTTTTTGGATCAGTCTCAACCCACAGACTGACCTCAATTTGACGCCCAAACTTGGGCCCTGAGAGAAAAGTTACCACACTTTTCAAACCATCTTATGCTCTATACACACACCCCTTTTGATCTCTGAACTAGGAGTTCCACCAACAGGATTATACCCACCCTGGAAGTATTTTCCAGAGCACGGACTTCGCTTTAAATCCCTATGCCGAATAACCGACGATCTCGTAGGAACAAAAGACGCTCGACGAAGAAGTCATACCCTCTCTACGACTTGCACATTGAGATACCCAACCCTGCCATCATTAAAGATGGCAGTCGGTACCTAAAGCCTCATTCACAGGTATTCCGTCCAGACCCGTTCGGAATAGAAAATCAAGGCCCTGTGGGCAACCACCCTCTCAACAATTTTCAGCCCCCTGCAGGAAACTCACCCCTTGGACAAAATCAAGGCCCTGTGGGAAACCACCACCCTCTCAACAATTTCCAACCTCTTGCAGGTAACCCACCCCTTGGACAAAATCAAGGATCTGGGGAAACCACCCTCCCAACAATTTCCAGCCCCCTGCAGGAAACCCACCCCTTGGACAAAATCAAGGCCCTGTGGAAAACCACCCTCTCAACAATTTCCAACCTCTTGCAGAAAACCCACCTCTTGGACAAAATCAAGGTCCTGTGGAAAACCCTTCCCTTTTAAATAATTACCCCCTCGCTCAAAATGCCGGTTACGCCTAACCATGCGCCCCCACAAGGACTGGGATCTCCACATCACAGATAGCCTTTATAACACCCGTACTCGACGTAACATTGCAACTGGGCTCACTCCCAGCGAAGTTCTTTTCGGAGCTAACCTCAAACGCCCCGGTGAATGGACCCTCCCAAAACCACCCACGCCCACTGACAGTTCCAGGGACGCCCGGATCCATCAGGTGAGGCAGCATCAGGCCCAGTACCTGAGGAAAAAAGCACCGAACGAAACTCCTAAAGAATTCGCACAACAATACGAAATTGGAGACCAAGTCTTTATCCGAAATCACCAACTCTCGGTTGCCCAAAAAGGCTTTAATGCTACTCTAGCCCCATTACGTAATGGACCTTTCACTATTCTAGAACGGATTACTTGACAGGTCTACGAAATAGACCTCATCGATCGTGTCGAAAAAATGCACACAACTCAGATCTACACCGCACGCCCCCGCAAAAATAACTGCGTTGCCACGCAAAAAAATGACCCTACTGTCGCTCCAGCAAGGCCAGCTCTTCCTCCTAAGAGTAGTCCCAGATCTGCTCGAGAACCCACACTCATCGCTACCTCATTGTGCGACCTCCCTGTCAACCCAAGCATTGAAAAAAACTCTAGGCCCCCAATGGATACCCCTGATATCTAGCTCTCACAAAACTCTAGGCCCCCAATGGATACCCCTGATATCCAGGGCTCACCAAACTCTAGGCCCCCAAAGGATACCCCTGATATCCAGGTCTTACAAAAATCTAGGGCCTCAATGATAACCCCTGATATCGAGGTCTCACAAAACTCTAGGCCCCCAATGGATACCCCTGATATCCAGGTCTCACAAAACTCTAGGCCCCCAATGGATACCCCAGATATCCAGGTCAACCAAAACGAGGATCCTCTTCCTCAAAAAGTCCCATCAATGCCTTGTAAGGCACCCAGACTGCATACCGGACCAACGACTCTCTTAACCCCTCGAGTCTACCGACGAAACAGAGGGCGCCCAAAAAAAAATGGCCCAACCAAGTCCGGTGGTCAGCTCACAACCCCAAGTCCTTCCGGTTCAGGAATACCGTAGAGGGCGGCCGCTCGAAAGGCCCGAGACCGATCCGTTGATCCAGAATCTCGAAAAAGACCCTCCGGCCTACGAACGCCGTAGAGGGCGGCCTCTGAAAAGGCCCGAGACCGATACGTTGATCCAGAACCTCGACAAAGGTCCTCCGGTTCAGAAACGCCGTCAAAGGCGGCCCAAAAAAAGGCCTCCACAGTGGCCCCAGGATGCTGACACCAGGAAGGAGAACACAATATCTGATTCTCCGCCACCAGGACGATTTTACGATCTCTGACCTCGGCGTTAGATCTATTGTAAAAATGTATATAGTTATTAGTCTTAATTGTTTCTACCTGTATAGATGTAAGTATTTTTCGCTTTAGCATTTAAGTGTAATTTCCGCATTTTTTCCTATTTTCCAGAGTGATGTCAGAACGCCTCAGCTGACGAAAGACCCTGTGAATTAATGTCCACCAAATTATATTCATGGTTATAAATAATATTTATAACCACGAATAATATTTGGCAAACATCCATGATTCTTTCTTTCATCGCTTGGGCGTCCTAACCCCACCTGTCATTCAACTTAGAATAATTTGAATCATGGCATTTAGTCCAAAAAAGTTGAAGTCCCTCTGACAATAGACAGCGCAAGCGCGGCTTCGGTTATTGATCACGCTTCTAGACATTTGCTTGGCGAAAACGCGCCAATCGAGCGAAATCTGTATCCAGAAGCATCGTGAAAAGATGCTCGCTTGTTAACTTTTGCACTGCGACCGCAGGCCAATACCCCACTCTCTTGCAACGTGAGAAGTGCGTCGCCGCCCGAGCTAGCCGTTAAGTATAGCGCGTTTCGAGACCGAGAGACACTTCTCGCCGAGTCCCCGTAGTGTAAACATCTACGCACTGTTGGTCCGATTTGACACTTTTGTGGTGATGGAACAGTAATTTCGAAGTTTCTGTGTAAATCTCGTAGATAATTTGTATCGAAATGGAAAGAAAAAAAGCAGTGAAATTATTTTTTGTGTGTGAAAAATTAACATTTTTTGAAAAAAACTTTTTTTTGCTCCCATTTTTTTGTAGAGCAAAATTCGAAAAACCGAAAGTGCCAATATCTTTTATAAACATTATACTGCAGTAATATGCCAAACAAATTATGAAGAATTGAAAATTAAAAATTCGGAAAAATTAGTGAAACCGTCACCGGTAGACGTCTCGAGCTTCAGCCAAATTATTAGTGGGCATGGAAATAAGAAATAATTAAAGATAACAAGCATTTATTATAAAGGTTTGAAGATTGTTATTGTATTTCAGTTATATAGAACAATAATTAATTTCATATACGTTTATATACGTTATAAACGTCCGATAGAAATTTAAATCTTCTTTAGCATTTACGGACCCCAACGCCAAAAAACAGAAAACTAGTATTAGTACTGAGGGTCGCAAAAAGCCACAAACAATTTATGTTAGTAAGGTTCGAAATTTCTAAGCACTCTGGCAGAATGAATTAAGCGTAGATTACTTTTTTAAGATATATTTTTTAATTAAAAAAGCATATTTTTTATTCCCATAAAACCTATCAATATGAGAGCAAGATTATAGTCTCTGGGGTGAAATTTTATGATAAAGTCAAAGGCCCCATCTCTCTCTACGAGTTTGTTGATGGATTGTCAATTTACGTCCTGCTCGTAATTTCTCAAGATGCCAAGGCGTAAAAAACTACTCATCAGTGAAATCACGATAGAGACAGCAACTACTAAAGAAAAACGTTAATTCATAGGCTCATTTAAATTTATTCGCTTACATAAATTTACCACGTGCCACGCTGACCGAATAATATCCATCGTTCAACATAGTAATTTTACATCGGACTGTTGTTTAACACTGTTCCACGGGGTGAAATTTGACTAGATCGTAAATTTCTGTGCGACACTGGTAAATTTACTAGGTGATTTGAAAGTACACTGCGCGTGAAATTACAACTGATTATAAATATCATCCAAGCTTTATTTTGCAGTACATTCATTTGGCACAGCTGATGCGTCGTTTTTACACAGCAGGCGTGCTACTTTCGCACAAGCGCTGTAATAACTACCTAACTACCTGTACTAACTATCAGTTTGGCGCGTCTGCTGCACCAAACTCGGTATAACAGTTGTGCTGGGCCAGGGCTCACCACTTTCAGCAGGTGGTGGCTGCCACGACAAGAGCACGGCTGACATGAAGTTTTTCTGTCATTTTTTTTCTTCGGTTTCCAGGAATCCTGAAAATGGTTAGGATCTTTACGGTCACGGCTCGTTGCGCCTCATTGTTCACACCGAAGGGTCTGATTTTTTTCTACTTGAATTCACAATACATTGTATTTTTTTCATTTCGAACTGTAATTTACCGTGAAGGATTAGGGACGAGTCGAACGACAAGATTTATGAGGGGCCTGTTTGACCTAGTATCGCGGCTGACACTGTCAGTCTTTTCAGCCATTGGCTGCCTTCTGGAGAGCCCTGTGCTGGGCCTACGTACAGCTGCTGTACTGTAGGTGGTGCGTCTGCTGTGCCGGAATTCTTTCCGTGAAGTCAGGTGTGCGGCCGGGTATCAACACTACATTTAAAAACTCTTCACGAGTTAAACTGTACACTTCGATGTGTGCTTGTTGAACTGTGCACGCGCATTGGAAACTACACATGTTAATATGTAACGTCAAACTGCACACTCTAAACTGTACACGTGAAATGGTACTCTTACGGCGTTTTAAATTTAAGTTACACACATTAAAGTGCACAAGTTAACCTGCACATGACAAACTTCACACGTTAATCTGCACACGTGAAACTGCACACGTTAAACTGCGCACGTTAAACTGTACACGTTAAACTGTACACATCAAATTGCACACGTCAAACTGCCCACGTTTAAGTGCAAACGTCAAAGTGTAAACATAAGATTTAATTAAAAATTGAACCACAACTTTAAAATCCTGTTTATCACATCTGGAGTGTTTCCAAAAAATATCGTTCTCGAGGAAGATCAGTTCTGAACAGAGAGTTAAAACATACCAGTTATTTTATAAAGGTCCAAGTGATGTCCTGACAAATAATTCTAGATGTATAGGTGTTTAAAACACATTAAAACACATCATAGATTTTCAACCGGGTCACTAATTATTACTAAAATGAATTGTATTTTTAACACTGAATAGACCTAGTTAAGGGGATTTTTATATGTCTTACAATTAAATAGTATCCTTTTTCAGCAAAAATGTTATCCTTTGGTGACGAACTGCATCTAATGCATAGCAATGCCCATTAAAACAAAACGAGGAGATTTGAGGAAGACCGACGAAGGCAAATTTTACATAAAACTAATACCTCCTCATTAGGATGAGAATATAAAAATCTGCAAGGAAATTCTTGTATTATTTTCTGACAGGATTTACACGAAGAAGACCGCGGTGAACTCAATTGATACGCGCGGATTTTCTCGCGGAATATGAAAAGCCTCATAAATTTCCACGGGTATATCCTGTTCGTAAAGAACACGAGGCTTTTTTTATTCCGGGTCAAATAATTTTATTTGTTTCAAAAAGACATTGAAGTGGTACGAAAGAAAAAAGATAGAGATAGTGCTTTTGGTTCAAGACAAATGTTTCTCTGAGTATCTTTCAAAACTAGAAAAGCAGTGTAAAGTAAAAATGAACATTTTCGAAATTTTAAAATCGGCTGACCCATAAGTGTTACCCACAAATGGTATTTTCTATGGTTATCAACAAAATATGATACAAGAAACAAGTTTGCTTTCATAAATTATGCAAGAATCGCTAATAACCGAAAAATTGTAAAGTTCCAAGATGGCGACTTGTAAAATTAGAAAAAATGGTTAATCGTGCAATTTTTCAACGAAAGCGTCTTCAGCTTGGCCAGGTAAGTAATTTTATCTTTAAACACCATGCAATAGTCTATGTTAATCGGAACTTTGAAAGAATCCAAGATGGCGACCAGTTACGTGACAGTAAAAATTTTCAATCGGCATAATCGGATTTTCTAAGACCTTCGGCTGTGATCGACTATTCCAATGTTTCCGAAAATAAACTTGCATGCCTTATCAAGTTTGAGGGCCTTCCGTTATAAAATTGCGAAAACAATATTTTCTTTGTCTTTAACCAATCACCATCATGTTTTATTTTTGCCGTCATCAGCTATTGCATAGTTACCGAAAATAATGTTGCTTAACTTACAAATTTTAAGAGCCATCTATTGGGAAATGGAAAAATTAATCCATATTTTTTTAATCTGACCCTGTCCACTATGGGCTAAACGACCTCGATTTTTGTCGAAAATTCCAAAAGTCTACGAATTTAGTTGAAAATAGTTACCTACGGGTTTCTGAGTTCGCTGATTTAGCTAAAAATAGTTACTTGGGGATTCTTAGGGTCGCCGATTACGAATTTGGAGCCCAAATTTTAAAATTAAAAATGGTGGACACAATATTACAAATCCCATGTCTAAATTTCGAATTTCTGTATTACATTAGTAAAGAGATAAATGTATTATCGCAATAAAATGCTTGCAATTTTTGGTTACAGTAATGTTATTGTGCTTCGTACACTCTATAGCGAGTCCTAACGCGACTTTAATAAGGATGCTGAATTACCGTGCTACATTGTACGAAACACAATAACATAACTGTAGCCAAATCGCATGATTATTACTTCGATGATAGATTTATCTCTTTACAACTGTAACACCCAAATTATAAATTTAGACCTCGGATTCTTAATCAGCGACCCCAAAAACCACGAAGTAATAATTTTTTAGACATATACATCGAAATTTTAATACTTTTGCCACCATGTTGTGTCTACCATTTTGAATTTCGAAATATTGACTCCATATTCGTAATGCGCGAACCCAAAAAACCCAGAGTAACGATTTTTAGCCCAATCCGTCAACATTTATTTATTTTAGCCACCATATTGGGTCATCCATTCCCAATTTTTAAATTGCCTCTTAAGATTCGTAATTAGAGAACCCAAAACCCCGCAAGTGACCATTTTTTAACATCCGCAATTTAAAAAGAAAATTCGTCGTAACGCCTAACCATACGCAACCCAGCTTACATGGGGAAACCAAGCGACAGTGCTCTTATATAATCAGGAGCATTAGCAGGACTCATCCGATCTCGAGTCTAACTTTGATAATTGCACTACTGACGATAAAGTAGAAACCGTAAGGTTATTTGAAGTGCAATACCACAGGAGGATGAAGACTGGGTGAATACCGATAATTTCATCAGAAAAACCATGTATATGTTTTACCGATATAATATAATTAGATATTACCGATTAATCAATGCGTATGTATATACTTATAAACTAAATATATCGAATATCAGATACAGTTCCCTCCCACCTATAGCGACTTCCCCTACTCGGTTTGATTGAACCTATTTAATAAGTTAGGTTTAATTTATAAATAGCCATCAGTTCTAGATAAATACAAATTCAATACAAATTGTTTTTTATGAAAACACACGCCTATCCAGAGTTCTCGAATTTTTAATTTTTTTTCTGAATAAAACTTGTAACAAACCAGAAAGTTTTTTAGGATTGACATGTGAAATTAGCATAATAACATCTGATTATTCTCTGCTTCTTGTTTCCTTAACTATCAAATTTTGACAATAACTTTCTTGAATAGATTTGATTTTCTCCACTAATAAGATATGAAGATAAAGCGCAAGGGGAGAAAGATTTTTGATCTGGTGGGGCAACTCACCTAACACGAATATCAGTCCCAGACTTTCGCGATAGGCGGAAGGTTATTGTATATGGGTATAATAGGCATATACACTAGGGTGACCAGAAAAAAAAACTTTTGGTTTTCTTAGGAGTGAAGGGCAAATAATGTTAGTTTATACGATTGTAGAAGCCAGATTTTTTTTCATTAATTTTAAACAATATTTAGAGGAGGCCCATCGTCTTTGAAAGTTGTCATGGCAAGAGCTGACAATTTCGGTAAGTGAAGAGTCGATCGTAAAAGTGCAACCCCAGCTCTTTTCATCGATGTGACTTTATATAACAGGATTAGTTAGCGTCCCCGGACTTTTTATTACTCACTTTTCTGAAAAAGGGAAATATGACTAAAAAAAACTTGCAGAGAATGGGTCTGCTTTATGAGTTTATGGTGTCAAGACCCACTGTGATCGACTTTTATGGCTGAGCTGATGAGCGCTCCGCCCCGAAAATTAAACAGTTTATGTCGTAGACCGGTCAAATTTCAAAAATTTACTCCGATTTGTTTTCATTGTTGCACGCTTATTTATACTTTTCCTAGTCTGCTTTTTCAGAAAATGTGATCTTCAACCTCGAGGAAAATATTCTTAAAATTTCAGTACAAGTTATATATTATTAGAGCCGTTATTAGTCTTTGAAAACAGTAGAAAACAGTGAAAATGGCACTTTTTAAACAACCGTAATTAATGATTTTTATGAATTTTTAATTGAAAAAATGTTTTTATGTGGATTCTGAGAACCACAAGAACAGCATATTGAAAGTTCAAATTAAAAAGTGGGTAACTTCGTGGTTAAAATCTTGAATGAAAAAAAGTTAAGTTTACCCATGTTAATTACATATGAACTTCAAAGACGATGGGCCACCTCTAAATATTGTTTCAAATTTTAAAAAAATCTGGCTTCTACAATCGCATAAACTACCGTTATTTGCCCTTCACTCCTGAGAAAACCAAAAGTGTTTTTTCTGATCACCCTGATATACACATGTATATAAACAAATGTATGTTAATATTTTGACGTTTCATTGTCAACATACCATTTACTTGATAATGTACAACATACAGTAACAAGTTAACAATTGAGTGTCCCCATGCAAGAACAACACATAGATTTTTCTAGCGCGGTGGCGTTGGCCCCTGACGACTAAAAATCGAAATACGAAATTTTGAATTTTTAAATATAGATTATTGTAGATAATTATATTCCGCATCTTTCTTTTCTTTACAAGAAGATCATATCTTTTTTAGATTTTTAAAAAATTGCAAAAAACTCTTTTTTTCAAGTCAATTTTTAATCCGATTTTTGTCTTCAACTCGTGCTCGAATCCACAGTTTTTGGGATTTCTTCATAAAATTTGTAGGAAGCATTCCTTATAGTGTTCTTGTTATAACGTTTAGCGATACAAACTTTCAACTTCATTCATAACAATATAAAAAATTATTTTCTAGGCTATTGCATAATTCGTTCCACAAAACGTTTGAGCGTTTCGTTCATCGAGGAAAGTTTTTTTGCAATCAAAAACTTCCTGTGGAGAAGTAATTCAAAAAAGTACAAAGAAGTATTCTGCAAAGGCTTTTTTCAAATAAATTAATAGGTAAAAAACTGTGAACGCTAAACTTTAAGCCCGCGACTGATCTTCTATGCGTGGATTATGCCGAGTCGGGACGTCTTGACGTTTAGGCGGGTTATAGGGAGTCAGGCTTAAAAATAAATAATAATACTTCAATTGACATAAAATATGTTCAATTTTTATTTAATTATTGAATAGTTAGGTTTATAACAATTTATATAAATACAAGTAAAGACGTACTCTTCGCCCTGCGTAAATTTTTTTTTTTTTAAAGTCTTATTACGGAATTATTATTGAAATTATTATCAAAACACGCTTTTATCACGATATCTGCACAGAAGTTCAAAATATAAAAAACGGGAACCTCATTTTTTTCACCTTCTATCGAAAGAGAGAAAAACTAAATATTATACGTGCTCTATTTCTGCATGTTTTCTTAAAATTTTTAGCCCAAGTTTTTTAAGTAGTTGTTCGTTTTCTACCTCTAGAAGAACCTTGAGATTCGCTTTCCATTATAGAAATTTGAAAATTCGTTTCGATAATAATTTGATTATCATAGATTATAAATTTTATTTTCACTTAAGCCAAAACTCGTAATACGCGGACGATGCACACAATTCGGTACTCAGAATAGAAATGATGTATTTTGTTTGAGTAGAAAACTGCAATGTTTTGGCTACGTATAGGATCAAAAAGGCTGAAGGGCGTTTGACGGTCATCTAACACTTGAATAATCTTCCTATATTAGTATATTACATTTCGAGTTCATCGCACCGCCGTATAGGAAAAGACGTTCCGACTCGGCATAATCTACGCATAGAAGATCAGTCGCGCGCTTAAAGTTCAGCGTTCACAGTTTTTTACCTATTAATTTATTTCAAAAAAGCCTCTGCAGAAAACTTCTTTGTACATTTTTGAACAACTTCTCCGCAGGAAGTTTTTGATTGTTCAAACTTTCCTCGATAAACGAAACGCTCAATCGTTTTGTTGAACGAATTATGCAATAGTATGGGTGAGAGGAGCTGCGGGGGGAGGGCGATATTTACTCAGGCGTGACAAAACAGGAGCGTTGCGATAAGACGCTGGGCCCTAATGGCCTACCTGTGTAATTGCGTCATGAAGTTGTACTGGCAAAACGAAGGAACTAGGGACCTCATTCACAACGATGAGGGATGAATACGGGGGTGCAATACGTAAGGCAAAGCAAGAGAGCTGGACCAACCTTTGTACAGACATTGAGAAGGGAGCTTTTTGAAATTGCCCGGCGGGGGGTACTCATAGTCGGACAGGGGTACATTGGCTCACCTGGTTAAGGCTCATTTCCCGGGCTTTTCAAGGTTTGGAGAAAACGGGACGAAACCTCAAAGGCAACCTGCAGTCGCCTGCGGCCCAACTGGGCCCGAAACGGCGGCTAGCTAACGAGACTGTCACCCCACCAGGGTCAGGTGGGCCCTGAAGTCCTTCAGTCCTTACAAGTCTCCTTGCGAAGATAGCATATATCCAGTCCTCTTACAGAGGGCTGGAGAAATCATCGTAGGGCCCCTAGTGAGACTTGCTAGGGCTAGTCTGACGTCGGGACATGTCCCGGCGGCATGGAGGGGTACGAGAGTAGTCACTATTCCGAAAGCAGGTAGGTTCGGTTATACCTTACCCAAGGATTTCCGTCCCATCAGCCTAACATTTTTCCTACTAAAAACAGTGGGAAGACTTGTGGATAGATACATCCGCGATAAGGTCTTGTCAAGTAGGCCACTTCATAAGGAGTAAAACGCCTATAGGGCTGGTCACTCGACGGAGACGGCCCTAAGCGGAGCAGTAAACCTAATTGAAGGACAACTTAAGGAGAAAGGCCTCGCGATTTGAACTTTTATGGACGTCGGAGGAGCCTTCAATAACACCTCTGGAGAGATGATCTGGTTGGTCATGATCACACATCGTGTGCCTATTGCAGTCGTGGAATAGACGTGCCTTATGTTGGCCAACAGGAATCTAACTACCACTACGGGTGATACCACTTTATGTGGAACCGTTGACTCGGGATGTCCCCAGGGAGGATTTTTATCGCCCTTACTGTGGTGCTTAGTAGTGGATAAACTGCTTCATCTACTCTCGAGTCAAGGCCACCACGTCATAGGCTATGCGGACGATATACTGGATATCGTGCGCGGCCAGCATCTGGATGCGCTCTTCGGAATAATGCAGCAAGTACTGATGATGGTGAATTCATGGTGCAAGGAAACTGGACCATCTGTTAATCCGAGTAAGACAGACGCGGTTGATTTCACTAGAAGGTAAAAGTGGGGAAACGCTAGTAGCGACTCTATGGCTCGGTATGAGAGCCATGGGGAAAATCTGGGGTTTGAAAACGGAGACACTTGTGTCGATTTACACAGCGATCTTGCGACCCAGGCTAACCTATGCGGCGGTGTTCTGGTGGAGCAGGGTCGAGCTGTCCACTGTGAAGTCTCGACTGGAAAGGATCAGGGGACTGATTTTGAGAGGCGTCACTGGTGCCTCGGAGTCGACACCCACGATGGCACTAGGGGCACTAATAGGTTTGGAGCCCAACCATCTCATCATCAAGGCAGTGGCTGCCATGGCGGTCTGGACACTAAATTTGGTAAATGACAGAAGAATCTCGACAGCAGTGAAGATCCCGGTCAACATCGCGAGAAGGCCGACCCCCAACATGCCCAGGGACAAAATCGTCACTCGCTACCTCTTCGACAAGAAGTATCGAGTTAGCCTATCCACGAAGGAGGAATGGGTTAACGGCGAAGCACACCTGACCAGTTATGGAGACAACTGGTTTACATATGGCTCCAGGAACGAGGAGAATGCAGGAGCCGGTGTATATCGTAGAAGGAATGGAATGGGCTTCACAATCGAGATGGGGTCTGACGCCACAGTTCTACAATCTGAAATTACGGCCATACTCCAGTGCGCCTATAATGCAAAAGAGTATGAACAACAAGAGAAACATCCGTATCTGATCAGACAGCAGGGCTACTATATTAGCCTTGAATGGAATAACGACCACGTCGCTATTAGTATAGGAATCCCTTGAGGCACTAAATATGTTAGCGACGGAAAACCGAGTTACTCTGCTACGGATCCCTAGACAGCTGTATCAAGGACAATAAAATATCAGATAGGCTAGCCAAACTAGCAGCAAGAAGAAATTTTACTGGACCCGAGCCAGTTGTAGGTATTTTCAGTAGATCAGTTACTGAATAAATTAATAGTTGGCTGGCTGAGGAACATCAGAATGAGTGGGATATGGTCTCTGGTTGCAGACAGGCCGAAACACTCTTGGGCTCAAGGCTTAACTCTAACCGAGCAAGGGAAATACTCAAGCTCGGGAGGACATAGGAACCTCGAATATCACAGACATAAGATAGGACTTGCGGAAAGTCCCCTCTGTCGTCTGTGCGGAAAGAATAATGAGACAGCTACTCACATCTTTTGTCACTGCCCTGCGATTGCGGGGAAACGCCTAATACTCACAGGCAATTACTGCATCAGTGAGTCAGAGATATCGGCCAGCAGCGTGGCTGCGGTCCACTACCCATGGAGAGGGTTTTGGAATCACGCTGAGGCTCAAAAAGGGACGCAACAGGATTACCCAAGCGTCAGGGGCTGTTACGGTCTCAACCCAGAACTAATAATAATAATAATGACTAATACTCTGTTCGATGACCCATTCATAAACGTAGCATCATTTAAATTCTTGAACTCATACCTAAGCTTAGCTAAGATCGATACTTGTATGATGTAATTGTAATGAAAATAGAGGGAGATTACGTCGAAATATTTGTGAAATCTTTTTAATCTATCCGAAATCTTTTCCAAATCTTTTTGAAATTGTTGGAAAATCATTGAAATCTTTGTTCAATCTTTGAAATCTACCTGATTTCTTTGTGAAATAATTGAAGTCTTCGTGAAATCTTTGAGAAATCATTGAAACCTTTTAAATCTCTCGCAATATGAACCTCATTCCTGTATTTATGATTTACTATTTATTGTTTATTTATTATTTGCTATTTATTGTTTATTATTTACTTTCTATTGTTTATTTATTATTTACTATTTATTGTTTATTTATTATTTATGTTCAATTTTGACATAGTATAATCTTATTGTACTATGCAGAAATTCTACCATTCAGAATTCTAAGTCTATGCACCTGCCCCTCTAGAAAAAAACGCTCCGCCGCTTCTGGTCACCTGGGACATAGTGCACAGGGTCAGGTTTGAAAAAATATGAATTTATTTCTTCATTTCCCAATAGATGGCTCTTAAGATTTGTATGTTAACCAAGTTTATTTTCAGAAACATTGGAATAGTCAGTCACAGCCGAAAATTTGAGAAAATTCGATTATGCTGTTTGAAAATTTTTACTGACACATAACTGGTCGCCATTTTGTATTTTTTCAGATTTCGGCTAACACAGACTAGTATAAATAGTGTTTAAAGATAAACCTGCTTATCTGGTCAAGCTGAAGAGGATTCCGTTGAAAAATTGCACATTGAACCATTTTTTTTTTCTTCAAATTTTACTAGACGCTATCTTAGACCTTTACAATTTTTCGGTTATGAGCGATCTTCACATAATTTATAAAAGTAAACTTGTTTTTCTTTTTTTGACAAGTTTGAGGGGTTCCGTTCAAAGATGGGCATATTAATATCTATGTTTTTACCGATTTGAATGGCAGCTATTTTAGATTCTTCCAAAATTTTGAGTTTTTAGTATCAGCAGCTGCTTCGTAGCCATTGAAAGAATTATTTCACAAAGTCGGGCCCAAATATAAAATATAAAATATAAAAGCCCAATTTTAAAAATTCATTCATTTGAACCACTTTAACGTATTTTTCACACAAATATAATTATTTGGCTTTTGAATTTAGTTTTTTCAAGTTGCTATCAACAAATAAATTTTTAGTGTACATTTTAAACTGCGGAAATTGACATGTTCAGTTTGACGTGTGCAGTGTGACGTGCGGAGTTTAACGTGTGGTGTTCAACGTGTGGAGTTCAAACGTGTGCAGTTAAACGTGTAGGGTTTAATGTATAGGCTTTGTGTGTACACACGTGTACATTAGGGTGGCTCAACAACACTTGTTTAGAGGGCGACGACCCCTCTCCCCCCCCACCCATTTTGGTTCAAATCCAAAAAAAGAGAATGCCTAATTTTTGTTCTTTGGATTTTAAATACTGCCGGTTTTGATTTGAAGTTTACCATGTAAAATGCACGGGGAAAAATCACTTTTTTGAGTTCTTGTAATAATTTTTTAGCGTTTTAAAAAATGTGACGGGAAAATATAGAGGCTTGTAGAGAATTATCCAATCAAGAATTTCATGTATCGGACATATGGGTTGACATCCCTAACACACCCCTACGAGTCCATGAAAGCTACCCTTAAAACCAAAAATATCAATTCTTCATAAAAACGATCTTTGAGCACTGTATTCTCATCTTTTTTTTACCTAAAGTTATTTATATTGGATTAGTGGAATACTGATTAATATTGCTTAATAAATTTTCAATTATTTAGACCAATGGAATTTGTTTAAATAATTTTTTTCTCGAAAATTTGTTTTTTTGCTTGGAAATTATTACTATTGGTGTGAGTTTTGCTGACTACTGGTCAAAGATTTTTATTAGATTGAGAGTTCCCTCAAATCATAATTTTAACGTTTGACGTTTCGACTACACTTCGGTAGTCCTTTTCAGAAAAAAAATGGTGGTGATCATAACCTATAAAATTACAGTACAATTGTTTGAGATTCAATGAATATGAAGTTACACCGGTTTACAATTAGTTGAGTAAAATAAAAATAATGAAGATTAATTACATTAAATGTTAGATATACCTGTGAATTAAATGTGTTGTTCTTTTGTTAAAATTGGAGTGAATTAGGTTGACATGTTAAAATTTTCTTGTAGTTTAAAAGTTAAAAAAGTTTGTTCTTCTATAAAAAGTTATGAATGATAATCCAACTTCGTATGAAGTCCAACTTCGCCCATAGGCTCGACACAGTATTATAATAAATTAATATAAATGAAAACATTTTGAACTTCGTTCGTTCTGTGCCATACCATATGTGAAGTGCGAAGGTAAACGTACAGAGTGAGACGCATACATAATGAAGCAGGGTTGGTATGTTGATTGTAATGTCAATGGTATAAGAATATACGGTCTTATAATGACAAGATACGAAGACTTACATTATTAGCGATTCGTCGATAATATGAGACTATTGTAGATACCGCTGATACCGTCAAGATCGGATTTTAAATTTACATTGTTGTTATTTTTGACGATGCAAACCATTTCCATAAATATTCTTTTATAGTATGAAGATTCTTTAGTTAAAATAGTATAGTTATCAAAACCAAAGTTATGTTTATGTTCTATAGCATGTTTAGATAAACCGGTTTTTTTGATAAGGACTTCATACGAAGTTGGATTATCATTCATAACTTTTTATAGAATAACAAACTTTTTTAACTTTTAAACTACAAGAAAATTTTAACATGTCAACATAATTCACTCCAATTTTAACAAAAGAACAACACATTTAATTCACAGGTATACCTAACATTTAATGTAATTAATCTTCATTATTTTTATTTTACTCAACTAATTGTAAACCGGTGTAACTTCATATTCATTGAATCTCAAACAATTGTACTGTAATTTTATAGGTTATGATCACCACCATTTTTGTTCTGAAAAGGACTACCGAAGTGTAGTCGAAACGTCAAACGTTAAAATTATGATTTGAGGGAACTCTCAATCTAATAAAAATCTTTGACCAGTAGTCAGCAAAACTCACACCATTTTATTAACTACTACCCTGGTCGACACTAAGAACATCTTATTATATAATAATTTATTAATTTTCAATTATTTAAACTAATGGAATTTGTTTAAATAATTTTTCCTAGCATTTTTTTTTATAAAGAAATATGCGTTTTTTGTCCAAAAATTCGTCGAACTGGCAGTTTATTATCTTTAATAACATATTAAAAAATATTTACCGATTCTATAAAAAATAAATAGCGATGAAAAAACTGCCAGTTCAACGAATTTTTGGGAAAAAAAATTTTTAGACTAATGGAATTTGTATAAATATTTAAAAAGTAATTAATCAATGTTGTTAAATGTTCCACTAGACCAACGATGATGACTTTCATGAAGAAAAAAATTTGAAAAACAAATTATTAACAGAAATTCCAATTGTTTAAATGATTGAAAATTAATAAATTATTGGTAATGAATATTCCACTAGACCTAGAAAATTATTTCAAAAACTGAAAAAGTGATTTTTCCCCATGCATTTTACACGGGAAACTTCAAGTCAAAACCGGCAGCAGTTAAAATAATAAAAAAAAAAAAAATTAGGCATTTTCTTTTTTTGGATTTGACACAAAATGGAGGGGATCGTTGCCCTCTAGCATGAAAAAAAATTTGCCATGCATTTTTCAGCCACCCTAGTGTACATCCCTTCTAGAAATAATTAATTGAAAACAATTCAGAACGATAGCAAGAAATTTGAATTGTTTCTAATCGTGTATCTTAATCGTGTTCGCACGATTGAGAACAATTGAGTGTTGCAAAGTTTCAATCGTTCCCAATCGGGCCAATCGGTAGTAGGAGTTGGATGTTATGAAGTAGCAATTTGATGGCAGCACTTTCGTCTCGCGGGAATTATTCGAAAACTTTTATTTACTTTTTTCAAGGCAACACATTTTAAGCAATATGTTCATGAAAAAAATTAAATAAATGTTTTGTAATAGTTACTTAAAATATTTCAGGTAGAGAAAAACTAAAATTAACTGAGAGTAACGCTATTCAGATTCTTCCTCAACTTTTAATATCCTACGGATATTAGCATTTTTACTTTTTAATTCGTCACCCTCCGTCCCACTATCACTCTCACTTAGAAAATTCATCATTTCAATTGAAAATTCATCTCCGGTTGAAAATGCAACTACTTTGTTGAAAATCAATTTATCTTTTTTTGGTGTAAGTTCAACTATTTGTTTAAAAATGTATGTACTTTGTGAAAAATTTGACTTTTTCTGTAAAAAAATAATCCTACTGGTTGAAAATGCATCTTTTTGGCATAAAACTCAACTATTCTTTTTCTTTGAATGTTTTTTGGTTGAAAATGATTTTTTTTTTCAAATGAAAATGTAACTATTATTCCAGTTCAATGTTCCATAATTGTATTCAAAAATTCATCTATTTTATTTTAAACATTCTTTTTTTGCTAAAAATTTATTCATTTTCTTTTTGTTGGAAAAAGGATCTTTTTTAGTTTGAAATTCGTATTTTGGTAGAAATTCATCTTCTTGGTCCAATATTTAATTATTCTAGTTGAAGATTCATCATTTCAGTAAAAAATTCATCTGTCTTAGTTATCTGTCTGTTTTAGTGAAAATTAATTTTGTTGCTTGAAAATTCGAACCAAATTATTTAAAATATTCAAAATTGAGTATTTTAAATATTCAAAACTAGAAATTTTCGAGAATTTCAAATCCAACTTATTTATAGATTCAAAATTGTTATACTGGAAGACATTCAAAAGGACTGGATACGTTTTTCTACTAAAAATTTAAAGAATTTAATGGCGGTTTCTTACACTTTCAAACCAAAAAATGTCAATAATATGAATTTAAAAAGAAGTAAATAAAAGTTTCACAATAATCTGCCCGCTAAATCAAACTACTACTGCCTACTTGATAAAGACACTATATCACTGTCACATCGTTGGTGGCATGATTTTTACGTGCTGTTAACCCACATACTTTCGACTCTTCATTCGGTATACCACCTGAACAAACATTCAATTTTTTATGCTTGACATTTTTGTTGAATTATTAAAAATTTAATTTCCAACCTATAAACACGCGCGCGACATGTGTCTTACAAACGAAAACTACAGAGGGCACACTGCAGGCAAGTGCATTCACTCAATTCAACCCGGTTGGGAACAATTGACACAATTAGTACCAATTTAAACCGATTCAACTTTTGATCACACTTAATCGTTATGAATCGTGTCCAATCGATTATTTCTAGAAGGGATTGTAACACGTGGAGAGTTGTTAAGTGTAGTCTTGATCGGGCGCCCAGGTGTGCAACTGCAAATATAATAAAACATTTCACCTGTGTACTGTGAAACGGAACATCCACTTATCAATATTTTGTCAGATAAAAGCTGTAAAATATATTTTCCAGATATAGCTACTTTTTTGGCAATCTTTGTAATTATTTTGACTCCCATTTCAGCCAAAAGAACTTCCTCATGAGACATTTTTTTCTCGACGCTCATAAGAGTAGAAGCAAAATCTACGAGGCTTTCGATAATCTGATATCGATCTTGGGTACTGTAAAACATAATATTATAAAATAATAGTTCATCCGTGTAATTGCCTCAACAGGATATTTTTTAATTCTACATACCTGTATTCAACAACCTTTAACAGAACGTCAATAACTCTCCAGTTGTAGGTCAAGGTCTTTCTTAACCACGCACTGTTCTTGCTTCTTTCTTCGTCCTGAATTCTTCTCATGACTGCTAATTTCAGAACTTCCAAAATCTGCGATTCATAAAATATATAGATCCTTATAAATATTAGTGTTTAGTATTTTTGCATAGATGACAAAAGTCGATTGGTCAACAACTCGAAACGCTATTTTTTCGAAAATTAGATTAATAGGTCCATAATAATATTATTTATTAAATATAAAATAATTAAGTAATAATTAAATATCTATTAAGGTGACCAGAAAAAAACACTTTGGTTTTTGTTAGGAGCGAAGGGCAAATGACGGTAGTTTATGCGATTGTAGAAGCCAGATTTTAATTTTTTTATTTCAAACAACATTTAGAGGTGGCTCATCGTCTTTGAAGTTCTTATGTAATTAACATGGGTAAACTCAACTTTTTTTCATTTAAGATTTTAACCACGAAGTTATCCACTTTTTAATTTGAACTTTTAATATGTTGTTCATGAGGTTCTCAGAATCCACATAAAAAATGTTTTCAATTAAGAATGCATAAAAACATTAATGACGGTTGCTTGAAAAGTGCCATTTTCACTATTTTCTACTGCTTTCAAAGACTAATAACGGCTCTAATAATATATATATATATATATAAAAAATAAAGTTAAGCAACCACCGCAGGGTACCACTAAGAGCAACTGCCATCTAAAAAAAAAAA
>CAKNXH010056470.1:29712-71858 GCA_932178445.1 Andricus quercusramuli
TGCAATTTGAACGTTACAATTTTAATTCTTTTATTTAAAAACAATTTCATTTGTAAATAACTTTAAGATATATTAAGAAGTTTTAACAGAAGTACGAAATATTTCATAATACTGAAAAGTGTTCATTGTGATTCCTAAGAAAATATTGATAATTAACACAATTATCAAAAGATACTCTCGAAGATTCTATAAGCAATTTTTTTCTATTTAAAAATATTGTAAAGAAATTGTATGCAAAATTTGATTGATTTCATTAAATATATACAAGTTATGAAAAAGTTTCTAAAATTATAAAAAATTTATAAATATTTCAAGAAGTCTGAAACAAAATGTAAATTTTTGAGCATTCCGAAATTTAATTCAAAATATTTTTATGAATTTTACACGATCAGGGCCCTTTCACACGATTACAGATTCGCAAGTTGCGGACTTGCGCAAGTCATCAGTATAGTGAAAATAGAGATTTTTCCGTCAGCGGAAAAATCTCCGAATGGCGGTAATTTGAATGCTTCATTTTTTTCAAATAGATAATTTAATGTTTTTCAAATTATAGGCAAGTTTATTGAGCTAAAAATAATTATGGACGAATGAAGACGATGAATTAAATACATTTTTCAATGTTTTGACGAAAAGAAACGAGCACCTGCCAAATCAGCTGATTTCTCTCAAAGTTATGTATGCATGAGTTTCGGATGTTTCCTGTTTGGTCTCGCTTCTCAAACAAACTAATAATTTCGTGCCCATAAGGTAAGTGTTTTTGACAGTTGTTAACATAATAAATTATCATGTTATGTTTGGGGTTATGCTTGCAAAAGCCTGATATTTTTATGTTAACAAATACTAATTACACTTACCTTCTGTGCAAAAAAAATATTATTTTGTTGAAAGAGCGATACAAATCAGGTAACATCCGAAACGTATGTACACAAAACTTGGAGAGAAATCATGTGATTTGGCATGAGCTTGTTTCTTTTCATAAAAACACTTAAAAATGTATTTAATTCATCGCCGTTATTCTCCATAATTATTTTTAGCTCAATACACTTGCCCATAATTTGAAAAACATAAAAGTTTCTATTTTGAAAAAATCGAGTATTCAAATTACCGCCATTCAGAGATTTTTCCGCTGACGGAAAAATCTCTATTTTCACTATACTCATGACTTGCGCAAGTCCGCAGCTTGCGGATCTGTAATCGTGTGAAAGGGCCCTCATAAAATAATTTCAAAATCAAAATATCTTCAATTTCAACGTGACAATTTTAATTCTTTTATTCAAAAACAATTTCATTTGTAAATAACTTAAGGATATATTGAGAAGTTTTTAAAAAATTACCTTTTTAAGAAGTACGAAATATTTCATAATACTAATAAGTGTTTATTATGATTCCCAAGAAAATTGATAATTAACACAATTATCAAAACATACTCTCCATGATTTTATAAGCAATTTTTTTTTATTTCAAAATATTGTGAAAAACATTTATGAAACATTTGATTGATTTGATTAAATATGTGCAAGTTATGAAAACATTTCTAAAATAATATAAAATTTATAAATATTCCAAAAAGTTTCAAACAAAAAGTACATTTTTGAACATTCTGAAATTTAATTTAAAACAGTTTTATGAATTTTACATGATCTTAAAATAATTACAAAATCAAAATATCCACAATTTGAACGTTACAATTTTAATTCTTTTATTTAAAAACAATTTCATTCGTAATAGATTTAATTCATTTGTAAATAACTTTAAGATATATTGAGAAGTTTTAAAAAAAGTACGAAATATTTCATAATACTGAAAAGGGTTTAATGTGATTCCTAACAAAATTGATAATTAACACAATTATCAAAACATACCCTCGAAGATTGTATAAGCAATTTTTTTCTATTTAAAAATATTGTAAACAAATTTTATGAAAAATTTGATTAAATTTATTAAATATATACAAGTTATGAAAAAGTTTCTAAAATAATAAAAAATTTATAAATATTTCTAGAAGTCTAGAACAAAATGTAGATTTTTGAATATTTTGAAATTTAATTTAAAAGATTTTTATGAATTTTAAGTGGTATTCAAACAATTACAAAATCAAAATATCTACAATTTGAACGTTACAATTTTAGTTATTTTATTTAAAAACAATTTCATTTGTAAATAAATTTAAGATATATTGAGAAGTTTTAACAAAATTACCTTTTTTAAGTACGAAATATTTCATAATACTGAAAAGTTTGACTGATTTTATTAAATATGTAAAAGTTATGGAAAAATTTATAAAACAATAAAAAATGTATAAATATTTCAAATATTCTAAAACGTTTTGGATGAAAATTCAAAAAGTTAGAGCCTTTTCAAAAATTTTGAGACCAACGCACGTTATGAGAAAAAAGTCAGGAGTAGAAAAACATTGCTTTTTGAACACCCTACAAGATTCAATTGTTATAACAACTTTTTGAATTTTCGTGAAAAATGGAAAATTCAAACTTTGATCGCACAACAAAAATAATGAAAAATAAAAAATTCCATTTTCCGGTCAAACTATATAAGATACGAAAAAGATGAGAAATCGAAAATTGTGATTTTAAAAGAAGATCTACACATTTTTTGATAATCACTTTTTAATCGTAGGCTTTCGTTTTGTTTAACTTCTTAAAAAACAGCATTAAAAAAAAAATTAAATTTTTGGACAAACGACACAAGCTACGAACAAAATAATCAGACAAAAGTTATTCACTCAAAAAAGAGCTACAAGCTTGTTATCAATTATTTTTTAAAGGATGCGTTTTAAGGAAAATAATGTATTTTGTAATGACATTCCCCTTTAGAAGATTCTTCGTTATTAACTTCCAACATTCATAATGGAAAAATTCACATAGGCGCGGGCTTCGAGCGTGCACATGACGATCTAGTGACAGAAATTTGAGATGAAGTTTTAATGGGTCTCTGGTCTTAAGAAACTAAAAGTTTCATGCTCAGCCGCGATTTTCAGGTCACCGATGAGATGTTGCAGGAGCTGTTGCGGTTCGAGAAAATTGACAACGGAAGGCGAGAGAGGATAGGTGAAAGACGAGGAGGGAAATCAGCTGAGTCCTTTATTCGAGATGTACGTAGTCGAGTAGCAGAGCAAAAGTATAAGGAACAGTCAGGCCATTTTTCGCGTGTTTGTTCGAATAATCGAAAAGAAATTACCTGTTATTTGTGTAAAGGTTTAGGTCATGTAGCATCACGGTGCCCAAAATGAAATGAAGTAAGAAAAGAAAATTTACAAACGGTACGTGAAATACACGCGGTGGAATCATTAGGAAAATTTTTAAAAGAAGTGCGAGTAGGAAATGCAAAACTTCAAGCGCAGATTGATATGTGCGCTTCGGTGAGCACCATCAAAGCAACAGTAGTATTGCGTGAGGCTCTTTCGATACAAAAAGTGATGTCAGTTCTAGGAGCTTTTGGTGTTGGAGTTGTAGATTCACCAGGTATTATTATTGAAAATTTTAACTGAGGGATTGAAACCACGAAGGGTAATTTTTAGAGATGTGCCGGATGTTGCGCAAAATTTAAATGTCATTAATTAATTTAATATCGGAACTAGGAGAAATTAAAATATCGCTATCTCATTTCACGGAAAAATCGCAGAAAATAGAAAATGGTCAACAGATAGGGGAACCGATATTGTCTATTAAAAAAGTTAATGAAAACCCAGAAATAAGGGAAAAGATTTCGCACGGCTAGCTTGAAGCAATTTTGACTGCTAGGCCTATCCCAGTTTATTTCTGAATATGTATTGGGGAAGCCTCCAGAGTCCTTAAAGGCCTAAATGAAAAATATTGATGGGCCCCTTTTTTAGAAATCATAATTTTTAATTTTTTGTGGGGTTATCAAGTATATTTTGGTTAAAACCATTACAAATTGAATGTTAATTGGTACAAACCATTTGGATTGGCATCCAAAACAAGCCTCTAATAGTTAAACATCAAGTAACATTCAGAAGGCTTTAAAATCTTGAAAAAAGATGGAAAAAGTCAGTTTAAAAAAAAAATCTCGTTTTGTTTGCATTACACGCATTTAATAGTCTCAACAAAAATTTAAGTGCACAAAATTCCCTACAAAATTAAAAAAATTGCATATCTTATCTTGAATAGTTTAGGAGATATGACTTCCAGAAGTAATTTTTAAATGAAAAATTGGCCCAAAAAAATCTAACTTTAGTTTGCGTAAAATATCTCATGTCTTGTACATCTTAAATAAAAGTTGCCAAAAAATTGAATATCCTATCTTTAATATTTCGTGAAATGTTGCTGCGAAGAGCGTGTTCTTTGTTAAAAATTTATAAAATTTTGTTAAGGGCATGCTCTCCGGTGATCACGTGACCAAAACAGTCCTTGGTTATGAAACTTTTTTTGGTGTTCACCATGTCCAAACGCAATGATGTATTGCTCTCAAAATTTGGAATATAGAAAATGAGACAATAAATTGCGTTTGTATATTTAGTTTCAGTAATAATTTTGAAAAAAACTTTCCATGTAAAAAATAAATGTGGAAAATTTCATAACCGAGTTTGGTTATGTGATCTCTACTTTACCGACGTTGAAATGCTCCAACAATAATGACAGGTTAGGTGTGTGCAGATACATATTTTTTGATTTGCAACGAATGTGCACGATAACGTTGCAACGAATGTGCAACGAATGTGAATGGTAATAATTTTGAAAAAAAATTCCATGTAAAAAATAAATGTGTAAAAATATTTTCATTTTTTTTGGTGCTCACTACGTCCACACGGATTGAGATATCGTGTTTAGAATTTGAAAGATTGAATAAAAAGTACTAGAGAACGTTTGTACACATCAATATGTTTATAATTTCAAGGAAATTTCATTTATAAATTGATAGAATACCATTCGACTTGCAGCACGTGCAGGTAATTTTTGGTTTGATGCATTTCAGATTTTCTGATTCACGTATGTTGATAACTGACACAAATTTTGGATTAAGTCGTCTGAACATTCAAAAAAATAATATAAACAATAACACTTGCACATTCATTGCAAATAAAAAAATAAGTATCTGCACACACGTAACCTGTCATTATTTTTGGAACATTTCAACGTCGGTAAAGTAGAGATCACATAACCAAGCTCGGTTATGAAATTTTTCACATTTATTTTTTACATGGAAAATTTTTTTCAAAATTATTACTGAAACTAAATATACAAACGCAATTTATTGACTCATTATCTTTATTCCAAATTTTGAGAGCAGTACATCATTGCGTTTGGACATGGTGAACACCAAAAAAAGTTTCATAACCAAAAGGACTGTTTTTGGTCACGTGATCACCGGAGAGCATGCCCTTAAAAGGTAAATCTGTTTTTTTTTTTAACTTTTTCTGAACTGCATGTAAAAGCTTCCTAAGTTATAGTTGCTTTTTTCCTAATTTGGGCTAAATGGGCTAATTAAAGCTTAAGTCAGGGCGGATTGAGAAACGTAACAAAAGTGGATAGAAATAGTCAGAAGTACTAACTTTTGTCTGATGATTCCTGTTTTTTCTAGTGGGGAATTTAAAATTTGTCACTCCAGGTTTGTAATCAGCGACCACAAAAACCCCCGAGTAACCATTCTTAGCCAAACCCGTCGACTTTCAAACATTTTCACCACCATACTAGGTGCGCTATTTTGAATAGAAAACTTTTGACTCCATATACCTAAACAGCAACCATAAAAACTATCGAGTAACCATTTTCAGCTACATCCGTAAAGTTTTGGAATGTTGGCCAAAATTCGAGGTCACTTGATCCATAATGCGGCGGCGAGTGATCCGCACTTTACAAACGAACGAAATCAGCATTTTGCATCTGCCACACAGTATTTTTTATTACATCCTTATCACGAAAAAGTTCACATCACTGCCATTGCTCGGCACTATTATGATTTCCATCATTGAAATTATGTGGAATGTAAATTGGCGACAACCCCCGCTGTGTTTAGGCTCAAAATTTAGGACTTTTTATTTAGTTTTTAGAACAGTTGGGCGGTTTTTGGAATTCAATATGACCAACTAAATATGGCATTGAGAGTCAGGAAAAACGTACATGAACAAATTACTTTAAAAAAAAATTATGAAAGTGTCAATTTGAAATACTCCCTTTGGGCTTAAATTCTACGTTTTCATAGGTACTTTGACGAACCATATGAGACATTAAGAAATTTAAAATTGTGGATCCAATATGGCGGCTGTATGTCAACGATTATGCTCCCTGCAGCTAAATGTCCTCAAATCGGCTGGGGAATAGTTACTCGGAGGTCTTCGAGATGGCTGATGACGATTATGTATTCAGAATATCGGAATCCAAGCTGGATTCCAATCAGTGTCTCCAATTGCTGAATTGCTGAAATCGGCTTGTAAATGATTGCTTGGAGGTTTTTGTGGTCGCTGATTGAGATTCTTCAGTCAAAATATCAACATTCAACATTCAACTTGGAAGTGATTACTTGGGGGTTTTCGAGGTCGCTGATTGCGATTCCTCACTTGCTCCCTCTGAAAAAACACTTGAGGATCACTAAGACCGATGTTCACTTGTTCTCTCTGGAAAAACGACTGAGGATCGTAAAGGAAGATCCAACTGAGGATCGTTGAGGCAGAGGATCACTTGTTCTCTCATGAAGAGCAACTGAGGATCATAGAGTTAAAGCTTCACTTGTTTCCTTCAAAGAAACAATTGAGGATGACTGAGACCGAGCTTCACTTGTTCTCTGTAAAAAAACAACTGAAGATCGTTGAGGCAGAGTTCCACTTGTTCTTTCGCAAGGAGCAACCGAGCATTGCAGAGGCCGAGCTCCACTTGTTTCATCTAAAAAACGGAAGTGAGGAACACTAAGATCGAGCTTCACTTGGTCTCACTAGAGAAACAATTGAGGATCGTGGAGGCAGAGCTTAACTTGTTCTTTCGCAAGGAGCGATTGAGGATCGCAGAAGCAGAGCTTCACTTTTCTACTTTCGCGAGTTAATATATTTCCTTCCATTACTAAGTCTATATCGGTTCAGAGCACGGAAATATGAATGATTTATATTCCCTCAGCTTACTTGATGAATGTGAAAAATTTCCAGGAATTGCGAGTTTTTCAGAACTTCTACAACAATTATTGGAAGGATAAAATATCTTTACAGAAGAATTATGTAATGAGTTATTGGTTTTAAAACCTCACTCATTCATCTCCAAACAACAGTCGCAGTACTTTCAATCTAAGAAGAACAATCTGGATGAGGGTGAAGTTCTCATTGTATTGGATTCCAATGAAAATTACAAATACGTAGTTCAAGATGCATCACAAGCGTTTCATTTCAATAACAACCAATGTACTTTATTCCCTGTAGTATATTACTATAAGTAAAACTTAGAACTGAAACTTAGGAGCATAGTATTCTTATCAGATAGCACAAACCACGATACAGCTGCTATTTATACAGTCCTAAAAATGTTGATACCACATGTGAAACAGAGTCTTCGCGTGAAGAAAATCATCATTTCAGCGATGATGCGATACAACATTTCAAGAATAAGGTTTCAGATGGTTAATCTCATTCATCATGAAGAAAACTTTGGTGTCAAAGCTGATTGGAGTTTCTATGCAACTGCCCATGGTAAAAGTGCTTCAGATGGTACTGGAGCTCTATTCAAAAGAGAAGCAGCACGGAACAGTCTTCCATGTAAGTCAACTGAAGCCATTCTGACTCCTGAAAAACTTACTACATGGGGTCAAAAGCATTTTCAGAATATAACGAACTTGTTGTACAGTAAAAAAGAGCATGACAAATTTAGTAGGTCTCAAAAGAAAAGATTTTGACAACTTAAAGAAGGCTCAAAGAACCTAAATATTCCCCTTATAACACCTGAGGAAGAATGCCAACCTATCACTACCGAGGAGGTGAAAATAGTACTAAGAGGAATGAAAAACTATTCCGCTCCGGGACTAGATGGTATCAAGACCTTCTGGTGGAAGAAGTTTTCTTCAACCAAGCAGCATCTGGAAAGGTTGGTGGAAGGGGGCACAGTGCTCCTACCGGCGACAGGCAACTTAGCTGACCCTAAGAATTATAGGCCAATAACTTGTCTGAACACACTGTATAAGATCTTCACAGATATCCTAAATGGTAGTGTGTAGATAGGTGTATCTATAAAGTTGCAGCACCCCATCAGCGTTACCTATCATGGCCTGGATTGAATACGGGAAAGCCTTAGATCAAACCTCTCATAGACTTAGTATCTGTCTGTCGGAAAGCTTAAAGGTTCATCCACACATCGTGAAGTGCATAGGGAGATTAATGCTGCTTTGGAAAAACAGATTTACTATATCAACTGGAAAATATCGTGTGATCACTAATAGTGTCACCTTTCAGGGAGGTGTGTTTCAGGGCGACAGCATGAGCCCTCTCCTCTTTTGCCTCACATTATTGCCACTATCCCTCGCACTTCGACATTGCGACGGACACCTCTGCGGCAAACCTGGATATCAAAAGCATAAGGTCACTCATGTATTTTACATGGATCTTAAGATCTATGCTAAAAATAAAGAGAAACTACATCTAGCTCTAGGCATTGTCAAAGAGTACACTCAAGAGATTAGAATGGAGTTCGGGTTAGAGAAATGCGCCAATGTTACATTTACATCTCACGCCGTCAAGGTGGTCGCGGAATACTGAATCTTGAGTGTCTTCACAACAGGATTATTCTGGGTACAGCACATATAATTGCAAATGGACAAGGCCGTCTGCATAAAATGGTCAGAAAATACGAAGAAGCGGGCAAATGGGCGTTTCTGTACAAAGCAGCGGTAGAGGCGGCTGAAACACTCGGCCTTGACTTAAATATCAGGGGTGAGCACAATGCATAAAATATTATCTATCTCGAGTACTCACTCCTGAATGCCTGGATTAAGAAAGCACAGAAGAAAAACTTCCGCGAACAGCTCTTCGACAAGAGTATGTGCGGCATCTTCCACAAAAATGTGGAGGATCAGTCGATGTCGTATGGGCTAACGTTTGCTTTCATTAACCCTTTGCGGGGCAGTGGGACATATACGTCCCACCTGTTTATCATCAATAATTTGGATATTTTCCTACTTCTTCCTTGTATTCTTTCGTAATTTATTGGATGTTTGAGTAGTTGAGGTTCAAATATTGATATTTTCATAGATGAGAAATCAATATCTTCATTATGTTCATAATTATAAACAAATTACTTTCAAAAAAAGCCCCTTTTTTACGGATAAATTTGGTTGTAGGAAAACAAGCCCCATAACATGCTCAAGTCATGGTGGGATTCTATGTTTTTTGAGTCGTAGTTTCCGAATCTGGAGTCAGATTTTTGAAATTCAAAATGGCTGAACCAATATAGCGGCTATTTTGAGTCAAATTTGTGGTTTTTTTGTTCAATCGGCGAGAAACCGGATTATGGGGGTTTTTGAGGTCGCTGATTACGATTCTGATATCAAAGACACAAAATTCAAGATGGCGAATACAATATGGCGGCAATTTTGGTAAGAAAATTGATATGAAAATGTGCGTATGCTACTCTCGGACTAACATTTCGTTTTTTTCTCCCAAATTCCATCCATCTCTGCAAGACGGAATCTGAGAGGAAATCTGCAAAAGGAGATTCAATAGCCACCATATTGTATCCGCCATCTTGAATTTTGTGACTTCGATATCAGAATCGTAATCAGTGATCTCGAAATCCCCCACACATCAGGTTTCTCGCAGATGGAGCAAAAACACCATAAATTTGACTGAAAATAGCCGCCATATTGTATCTGCCATCTTGAATTTTGTGTCTTTGATATCAGAATCGTAATCAGCGACCTCAAAAACTCCCATACATTTGGTTTCCCGCCGATTGAACAAAAAACCACGAATTTGGCTCTAAATAGCCGCCATATTGGTTCCGCCATTTTGAATTTCCGAAATCTGACTCCGGAATCGTAATTAGCGACCCCAAAAACCTTAAAATCAGTTATGACTTCCAAAATTCATCCATCAGAAAAATATGCCCCTCAAAGGGTTAAATCACCCAGATTGAAGTCGGGCACGGAGGGTTTCATTTTGGCATGTCAAAACGGTGTCATTTCTACTCTAGCATACCGTCGCCACATTTTGAGCCAAGACATTCCCGATGATAGCTGCAGAGCGTGTCATGCACAACCCGAGCATCTAGAACACATATTATGTAATTGTCCAACTAATGCGGGAACGACCTAGATCCAAAGGCACTCTTACGGCATTAGCTTAAATACCGCTCCTAGAGAAATAGAGTCAATTGTCGAAAATGAGAAGTGCCGCATATACTGGAACTTCATATTCTCCACAATCGTTTTTGTTTCGCACTTGACTTCGAGAAACGAACCATGATCGTTATTGAATTTTCGGAACCAGCTGACAAAAACGTCATAGCCAAGGAAAAATAAAAGAAAGAGAGGTATAAAGACCTTATAAGGCAGTTGTGACGGTTATACCCGGAATATTCTGTAAAGCTAATCGTCTTGATAATCAGCGCTCTTGGAGGTGCCAAGGTTTCACTGGTTAATAGCCTAAAAAGCGTCCCTGCGTGTCAACAAAATGCTGAGACACTTGCGGGGGAAATGCAGAAGGCGGTCGTCCTTGGTTCGCTCCGTGTCCTCAGGGTGAGCGGGACTTTTGCCGGATCATCGTATTCAATTCGGCGCAGACTGTAATCACCTATTTCACGGTCGTGAGACGTGGTGACAGCTGAAATTTTACCGCGATTTTCACAGTTGAAAAAGTCACGGTGCGTTAGAATGTCAGTGTTTTCCAAGTGTCTTTCAAGTGTTTTTGTTGACCTACGACAATTTGCCAGCTTAAACAATAAGAAGCACACGATAGATGGACGTCAGACCATGTATCATTGACCAGAGTGTGTGCGCAAAAAAGCTGAAGCTGTGTAACTTAAAATTTGCAGGAGGTTGTGAATGTCAATGGTGCAAATTCACACGGCAACCACGCGACGAGATATTAAATCTTATAAAATATATTTTCCTTTAGAATACACGTTAAATTCTTTTAATTTCTTTCGAAAATTTTTAATTTCTCTGAATTCTTCTGAATTTTCTAAATTCTTCTGAAATATTCTTAATTCTCTAAATTCTTTTGTATTCTCTTAATTCTTTTAGAATTCTTTCAATTCTTTTGCATTCTTTAAATTCTTTTGAACTCTGTGCATTCTTTTGCACTCTGTGAATTCTTCTCAATTCTCTGAATTCTTCTCAATTCTTGAAATTCTTCTGAATTCTTTTAAAATTCTCTGAATTCTTTCAAAATAATCTGAAGTCTTTTGAATTATCTTCATTCTTTAAACATTCTCTGAGTTCTTTTGAAACTTTCTGAACTCTTTATACTGTTCTGAATTTGTTCAATTTTCACGACATCACTGAATTTTAAAAATGTTTTTTAATTATTTTGAAATCATTAGAATACACATTCAGTTCGTTTGAGATTCTTAATATCTTTAGAATTTTTTAATTCTCTTCAAATATTCAGAATACACGTAGAATTATTTTAACTTTCTTGGAATATTTTGAATTCTGTAGAATTCCAACAACGAATTCTACAGAAATTAATTATTTTTTTAATTCTCTTGAAATCTGAACAATACATTATGAGTTACGTCTTTTGTGTTCTCTGAACTCTCAAAACTGTTTTGACATTTTTAAATTCTCACGAGATCACTGAATTCTTTAAATTTTTTTTAATTATCTTGAAATGATTAGCATAAATTTTAAGTTTTTTTTAATTCCTTCAGATCTTTTGAATTTTCTGAATTCTCTTGAAATCTTTATAATACAAAAATAGATTGGAATAAATGCATTATTTTTTGAAAATATTTGCTGACATTTGATCTATTTTAAAAAATGGATAAGAGTTTGTCGTCAAAGTGAAACCTAATCTGTTGTCTTTCCTCTTAGAGAAACTACCGAAAATATTTTTGAAACATCAATTCTCATCATGCTACCGGAAGCAATACATTATTTTCTGAAAACCATGAGAATTGTGCATAATTTCGAACTAAGGTGACACTTGGCATATTTTTAAAAATAGGTAAAAGTTTGTCGTCAAAATGAAACACTCCTTGTTGCTTCCCTGCTTAACAAACTATCCAAGATATTTTTAAAGCATCAATTCCCATTATGCTACCGAAAGCAATGCATTAATTTCCGAAAATCATGAGTAGTGTACATAATTGTCAGCTTCGGTGGCATTTGACACATTTTTAAAAGTAGGTAAGAGTTTGTCGTCCAAACAAGAATTTATCTGATGCCTTTTGTAATTAAGAAACAACAAAAGAAAGTTTAAAACTTAAATTTCAACCATGCAACTAGAAGTAATGCATTATTTCCTGACAATAATGGGAAGTTTCAGCAAGTTCCAAAATTGATGACCTTTGGCCTGTTTTATAAAAGTGGTCACAGTTAGTCGTCAAGATACGAACCTATCTATTGTCTTTCCTTTTTAAAAGACTACGCAAAAAAGCTTCAAAATATCAATTTCAAGCATGTCACCGAAAGCAATGCATTATTTCCTGAAAATAATGGGAAGTTTCAATAATTTCCAACTTTACTGAACTTTAGCCTCTTCTAAAATATGGATAAGAGTCTCTCATCAAAATGATACTTTTTCGGTTGTCTTCTGTGTTTAAAAAACTACCCAAAATATTTTTAAGACATCAATTCCCATCATGCCAACAAAAGCAATGCATTCTTTTCTGAATATCATGAGAAGTGTAACAATTTCAAACTTTGCTGAATTTTGGCCTCTTTTTAAAAATGGATAACAGTTTGGCGTCAAAATGAGACCTTGTCTGTTGTCTTTGCTTATAGAAAAACTACTGAACCAACTTTTGAAGCTTAAAGATCAATCATTCGATTGAAAGTGATACATTATTTCCTGAAAGCAATGGGAAGTTTCAATAAATTTCCAACTTTGCTGACCTTTGGCCTCTTATAAATAATATGGATAAGAGTTTCTCGTCAAAATGAGACTTTGTCTGTTTTTCAGGGACCCGACCGAAACTTTCGTTCCATTTTGTTATTGACAGAAAAAGATTATTTTTTTTTAAACTTTGATCTGCTATCTCTAAATTTACCTAAAATTAGATAATATTTGAAATGACAATAATTATTGGATCTAAATTATTATGTTTAGCTGGCAGTGACGAAATGGAACAAGAGTTTCGGTGGGGTCCCTGCGGTTTTCTTCCTTGTTTTAAAAACTACCTAAAATATTTTTAAGCCATCAATTCGCATCATGCCACCGGAAACAATGCATTATTTTCTGAAAATCATGAGGAGTGTGAATAATTTTTAACTTCGTCGGTATTTGGCATATTTTTAAAAATAAGTAAAAAAAACTTCTGAAATATGAATTTCAATCATGTCACCGGACGTAATGCATTGTTTTTTGTAAATAATGTGAAGTGTGAATAATTTCCAACTTGGGTGGCATTTGACCTATTTTTGAAAATAGGTAAGAGTTTTTCGTCAAAATTGTCCCTTATACTAGTCTGTCGTAAAAATGAGACTTTGTCTTTCATCCTCCGTATTTAAAAAACTACTGAAAATATTTTTAAACCATCAATTCCTATCAAGCCACCTCAAGTAATGAATTTTTTTCTGAAAATCCCGGAAAGTGTAAATAATCTTCAACTCCGGAGGCATTTGGCCTCTTATTAGGAAAAGATAAGAGTTTGCCGTCAAAATGAGACTTTGTCTCATGTCTTCCTTGTTTGAAAAACTACTTAAAATACTATTGAAACATCACTTCCAATAGTGCCACTAGAAGTTATGCATTATTTTCTAAAAATCTTGGGAAGCGTAGAAAATTTCTAAATTTAGTGGCATTTGGACTATTTTTAAAAATAGGTAAGATTTTGTCTTCAAAATTGTCCCTTATCCAAGTTTGTCGTCAAATTGAGACTTTGACTGTTGTTTTTCCTGCTCGGAAAACTACCTAAAATACTTTTGAAACATCAATGACAATCATGTCATCGGAAGAAATGCATTATTTTCAGAAATCTAGAAGTTTTAGTAATCAGCTAAGATAATTCTAATCACGCGTACAAATAAAGCCTTGCCTGTTTGATTCCTAAGACAGACATCCTGGTGGACTGCGTTTGACGACGCTTTTAATTAGGTTCGTTATTTAATGAAAACTATTTGAGGTAGAATAAAACCTATCGGTAAGGATGCTGTTCAAAAATTATGATTTGGAAATGTGTGTACAGTGGTCTCGTGAGCATCAAAAAAATTAAGAACAGTGTAGAAATTTCAGTAAAATGCAATATAATTCAGAGAATTCAAAGGAATTCAGTGAATTTTAAAAGAATTAAGATAATTCAAAAGATTTCAGATAATACAAAATAGTTCAGAGAATTTGAAAAGAATTCACAGAATTTTGAAAGAATTCAGCAAATTCGAAAGACTCAGAAGAATTCAAAATAATTCACGTTGCATTGTAAAGATTGTAAGAGAATTAAAAAAATGCAAAGAATTAAAAGTAGTACAAGCGAATTCTACAGATTTCAAAATAGTTGAAGGCAGTCAAAATAATTCAACGAGTATTCTAAAGAAGTCAAGAGAGTCCAGAATTTGAAGAATAAAATAAAATTAAAAGAATTTACAAGACTAATTTAATGAAACATATTTTAGAGAATTCAAAAGAATTCAGAGAATTCAGGACAATTCAGATAATACAGAAGACTTGTAGAAATTCACAATAATTCACGGTGAATTATAAAAATTTCAAGAGAATTAAAAAAGACCTTAAAAGACTTCAAAGGAGTACAAGGAGTATCAAGAGAGTTCAGAAAATTCAAAAGATCTAAAGGAGTTCAAAATAACTTAAACTGTATTCTAATAATTTCAAGATAATTAAAAAAACATTAAAACAATTCACTGGTCTTGTAAGAATTCGAAAAATTCATAACAGTCTAGAGATTTTAGAAAAATTCAATATAATTTAAAGAATTCAAAAGATTTCAGAGAATTCGAGAGAATCCAGAAGATTTCAGTGAATTTAGAATAATTTAGGAGAGTTCAGATTACACAAAAGATGTAGACTTAGAACTTGGGTGGGAAACCCCGACATAAAATGCGGTCACGGTATACTAATGTGGAAATGGCAATTCCTGGCATGCGGAAATGAAACCCTCTGTACCTGAATTAAGCCCTGATGAACTGAGGAAAGCAAAAGTTTGCTCCTTTGACAAGGACTGTTTTTCTACATTTCTGTGAAAGTTTCCGTGCATATGCTTGTCGAGTAGCTTTTGGTGAAATTTTCTAACCTCTGCTTTCTTTACTTCGGCTTTTAGACGTGAAGCATCTAGATGGAGTAATGCACTTTCCTCACTTCTGATGTTGAAATTCAGGCCAAGGGCCTCGGCAGCTTGCTCCGCGGCTTTGTAAAGGAACGCTCCTTCGCCAATCATCTCGTGGTTTCTGACCATCTTTAGGAGAGGATCTCTGCCATTCGCAACTATGTAAGCTGTACTTAAAACAATTCGGTTATGAAGACATTGGAGATTCAGAAGTTTGCGTCACGGTATACTAATGTGGAAATGGCAATTCCTGGCATGCGAAAATGAAACCCTCTGTACCTGAATTAAGCCCTGATGAACTGAGGAAAGCAAAAGTTTGCTCCTTCCACAATAACGGTTTTTCTACACTTCTGTGAAATTTTCCGTGCATTTTCTTGTCGAGTAGTTGTTGTCGGAAATTTTCTACCTCTGATTTCTCTACTTCGGCTTTTAGAAGTGAAGCATCTAGATGAAGTAATGCACTTTCCTCACTTCTGATGTTAAAATTCAGGTCAAATTTCTCGGCCGCAGACTCCGCGGCTTTGTAAAGGAATGCTCCTTTGCCAATAATCTTGTTCGTGACCATTTTTAGGAAATGATCACTGCCACTAGCAACGATGTAAGTTATGCTTAGAACAATTCGGTTATGAAGACCTTGGAGATTCAGAAGTCCGCATCCGCCTTGACGGTGTGAGATGTATAATTGCGGAACGGACGAATTGATATGGAAGCTCTTATGCATATGCATGATCTTACATGTGGCGATATCAACGGCTTTAAGCTCGTTCTTCGTCCATTTAACCACCCCAAACGAGAAGAGTAGAACCGGGATGGCAAACATGTTAGTGGCAGATACCTTGTTCAACGCCAAGAGATTTGAAGACCAAATCTGTCAAAGAAGATGCTTGTGTCTGCTTCGGAGAGACTCCTTCACTCATGTTACGTCATGAATGCGGCTTTGAAGCACGCCCAGGTATGTATATGTATATCCAGTGTCAAGATGTCTAATAATACTTATATCCACAGGCTCACAGTCATTGGAAACGCCAATAATCTTTCCTTTTTTCAGACGAATCTTGGCACACTTGTACAGTTCAAAGTCCATACCCATCTCTCCTGTGTACTCCTTGACGATATTTAAAGCAGTCTCAAGTTTGCTTTTACCACAAGCATAGATCTTCAGGTATCCAGGAGAATTTCGCAGTGCGAGAGATGGAGGCAGAAGTGATTAGACATATGATTAGTCTATGAGAGGTTGAATCGAAAGCTTTCCGGGCCAAATGTTAGTGCGTAAAAGTAAACTTTTTCCACCAGAAGTTCTTGATACAATCTGGTCCAGCAGCAGGAAAGGTTCTTCGTGCCTCTAAGAGCTTTTTTCACCTCTTCGGCAGTGACTGATGGACATTCCTCCTCAGATGTTATGAGGTTTTTGAAAAACTCCTTGAAGAGGAAGATATTGTCAGTATCTTCTTTCAACTTCAAGTGTTTTCGGGATCTTGTATACCTCTCTCCAAAAAGTCTCTACCTCGTTGGGCTTGGGTGGATTTTTGACAGAAATAGGGAGATTGCTGAGAAGGCCATCGGTCAGCGAAAAACTGTTGATTCTCCTCGATCCATGCTGCTTGTTTGTCAGGAGCTTTGACTTGTTCAATGTGTGGTTGTAGATCTTCAGTTCATGGAGATCACTCTCGACATCTAAGACGACAATTTAAACCTAGGCGCCTTGAATCTGCCGTGGTACCACTACCACCATCTCTTTGGCATCAAGGTCACGAAATTCGCCCCCCCCCCCACCATGACACTGTGATCACGCAGAAGACGTAAATAAATCAATTTCCCTAAGCAGGGGAAGGAGCCGCAGGACAACGATCTTACGAGAAGCGCGACATCGGCATCTTTTTCGGTAGAGCCTCGTACGAAATAAGTCATCTCGACAGTTGTTTTTGTATTTTGATCCCTTGAATTTATTGTGGTGTTGAAATCTCACTTATTATATTTTCGGGATTTCCTTTAAGTATCTAGAGTATCTGATCTCCAGATAATTGAAAGGTGGGTGGGCTTATTTGATTAAATATAATTCAACACAGGTTAGAAGAATTTTCTCCACAGGAATCGGTGGACGCGGAGAAATACTCATAGGTTTTTATAGGTTCAAGGCGGAAACTAGCTTCAATTTTTAACAATGGGTGAGCAAGCTTTTTATAATGTGGTAATTGTTAGCCAGACGTGGCATTTAGGGTTCTTATTTAAATGTGTAAACAGTTTTCAAAGCTCAGGTTGGGTTGAAGGATTTTATAGAGTAGTACCGAACTTCCTCGTTCTTGATAAGAATAATAGGAGTAATACGATCTCATAATTCAAAAGCTCAGTGATAAACTGTTACGATTTAGGGAGGGTTTCTACCTCTAAAAATGTAACTTTCAATTTATAAATAAAAAATTCTCATTTTGGTGTTAGGGAATTTTTAACGTAAATAGCTCAAGGAATTTTGAATAAATTGTTTTTATATATACTCTATGAGATGTGGTGTCGTCATTTAAAGTGAGTGTTCTCCAATCTGGAAAATTATTTCGAACGTAGTAGTAGACATTTATCGACTGAGAAACGTTTAACTTTCCGTTTGGCACATGGGTTCAGCCAGACCATTCGCGATCTAAAATGTTTTTTTAGTATACTTCTGATTGAGCTAGCGACTTGAAACTCCCTGACTTTTCCTGAAATTTCATTAGCTATCATTAACCTTCGGTCCCACTTCTGGGTCAAATTGACCCATACATCAACTTTGGTCGTGTATACCTTAGAGGGAGTTCGTAAATTGGCGCGCCCGCGATCTTCGAACTATAGTTTGATGTTCTGACTATACATTCTTTTTTCAAAAAAAAAATTTGTTTGGGAATTTTTTTTATATGCAATTTATTATAAAATTATTTTTGGAATATACCAATGCATTTTACATTAGTTATAGTATATCTGAGAATTTTTTCAATTCAATCGGACGTATTGGTATAAAATGGTACGCGATCAAAAAGTGCGAGGGTCAAATTGACCCAGTGTAGGGATCTCGATCGAAGAAATAGGTGGTGGGACCGAAGGTTAAAAATAAAAATTCAAAGGATACATTCCATACAAGGATAAATACAAGGATATTTATTTGAATATACTTCGGTTTGGACCATGTGGCCTCGCCAGACCCCTTTATATTTTATGTGGGAATGTATTAAATATAATTCATTTTGAACATTTTATTGCGTTTTTCTAGTTTCTTTTGATATTTTTCCATTCAAACTGCCTTTTATATCCTTCTAGCATCTTGCATACACATATATGAACGTTATAAAGTAACCCTTACTTCTCCTGCTTCCATTGCCAACACATCACTCACTTCCCATACCCTCACTTTAATTAATTCCCATCCCACACTGCCCAGCCCCTCACTTACCGTACATTTCACCTCTCCCTTCCCTTACTTTTCCCTCATATACTTTCTATCTTCTCAACTCCCCTACATTTATTCCCCACGCATTCGACCCACGCACTTTCTCACCCCCTTCCCTTCTCTTACTTCTCCGCAACTACTCTTCTACAACAAAACCTGTAACCTTCTTCACATCACTCACTTCTCTAAATTTCTACCTGCTCACTTTCCTTACTTCTCCTTTCTCTACTTCCCCCCCCCCTCATATCCTAGACGTACACTCACTTCTCCTACTTCCCAACCCCTCACATCCCACACTTCCAATCCCATCACTTCCCTCACTTCTCCATCAACAACTTCCCCTAATTCCACTCCCATACTTCTCATCCCTCCCTTTCTTTACTTCTCCCTCATCTACTTTCCCTCTCCTCAATTCCTCTACGTTCATTCACTTCTCTTACTTTTCCCTCCTCTACATTCCAACCACTCACAAAGTTCTGATCCCTCACTTCACCTATTTTCTACACCCTCATATTCCTGACTTCTCCTTTCTCTAATTTCCCTCCCCTCAAAACCCTCAGTTGCACTTAGTTCTTCTATTTCCCAATCCCTCACATCCCACAATCCAATCACATTACTTCCCTTATTTCTCCATCCTCTAATATCCCTTCGGTGGCACACTTCCCGATGTGTGGCAAAGCTGGCATACTGGGGGCTTTTTGACCCCAAGCGAAAAAGGCTCCCCACAAAGAGCCAATTCATTATTTTGAATAGCTTAATTTTTTCCACGCCTGGCTAAGGTGATAGGGCCCTTGAAGTACCATTTTCAAATGTTGAAGGGACTTAAATTGAGGTTGAACATACCTGGGGTCTTTTTCACATCAGTCTGCCATCAAAGGGATAATATAGATCATAATAAAGCGTAAAAATGATTTTAAAAGAACCAATTTTTTTCACCTGTGAAAGTTGTTTTTCTACCGTAATGTGCCAAACGGAGGGTTAATTAAACCATTTTAGAAAGATTAAAAATTGTTACGGCTACAAAGCGAGCACTAACCGATTTTTAACCATTTTTGTTGTACTTCATTTGAATACCAAACCAATTTTTTTTTTTGCTGGACTCAAAGGATTCGATTCATTGGCGCATATTTGTTCCACCTTATGGTAAAAGTATTTGATATAATTCTATACATGGAATAAAGAATCCTCAAAAACCTACATAAAACCTAAATGGCAAAACTGCGCAAAGTTCAAAATACAATTTATGCATCGAGTAAGAATAAAAAAAATACATTTTGTGCAACTCTTTCACATATATTTTGCAAAAAATATGAAATTATGCGCTATCATGCGAAAATTACAAGATTATGCGAGGGAAATAAAATTATGCCAGTTTGGTACGATGTTAAATTCAGTATACTTGGCATGGAAACTTTACATGGCATGAAAGCGCAAATTAAAATGTATAAAAAAAGTAATTATTCTCTGTCTTCTATTTATGTATATTGCTGTTTTATAAAATTTTAGTGGCGAAGAAAGCGTAAAAAAAAGTCTTGTTAAAGAAATTTCTTTAAAATATTTTTTTTGTGCCTAGGCTTTAAATTTTTCATCTCATTCATTATGTATTTTTAATCTCTTATATAGCAAAAGTTTAAAGCATGTGTTCCTAAAAATTAGAACTTTTTATTACTGTTACCGACACCAAATGGAGGGTTGCAGTACAGAACTAGATAACCCACCATTTTGCCGAAAATATGGGTTTTGCATGAAAAAATGTCTCGAAGAAAGTTTTTATTACTTTTAAAAATAGAAAAATAGATTTTTAGTCCTTATCCGAAGAAGATTTTCACAATCCATGACATTTGAACTTCCAAACTCTTGAATGATTTGCGCGGAATTGGTTAACTCTTTCTAATCAAACATATTTTCTCCCAATTCAACAACTCAATATTTCCAGAGGAAGCTTGCATTTATGGATTAAAATGAACATCCCACTTTTTATCGTGATACGCATTGCGTCTGCTCCAATTTTGGATTTCTGTCACTTGTAAAGATTGTCAGATTGTAAACTTCCACATTCAATTTCTTGGCAATTGTGAATTTTGTTAAATCATGCTTTCTGGCCTCGATTCATAAAAACTTCAGCTTAGGAGTAAACTTTTGTTTCATCTTTATATGATGATTTGGATTATATAGAATGTTATTTCGCTCTCCTGAAAAATACCGATTTTATTGGGTATCTAGTTCTTTACTGTAACCCTTCAATTTTTGATAAAATACGGGTGTTATTTGACGCAAGGAGAAAAATACAGAAGAGGAAAAGATGGATCGAGGATAATCAACAGTTTTTTACTGACTCATCGTGCCTCCTCAGCGATCTCCCTGTCTCTGTCAAAAATCCACCCAAGCCCAACGAGGTAAAGACTTTTTGGAGAGAGTTATACCAGATCCCGAAAACACTAAAGTTGAAAGAAGATACAGACAATATCATCCGCATCAATGAGTTTTGCGAAAACCTCATAAAATCTGAGGAGGAATGTCCATCTATCACTGCCGAGGAGGTGGAAAAAGCTCTTAGAGGCACGAGGAACTTTTCCGGTGCTGGACCAGATTGTATTAAGAACTTCTGGTGGAAAAAGTTTACTTTTACAGACTAACATTTGGACCGCATATTCACCTCATATTTAAAGTCGGAAACGCCCATTCCGCAGTGGCTGGTGTTAGAAAGCACTATACTCCTGCCGAAAAAAAGCAACTGGTCCAACCCAGAGAATTGCAGGCCAATAACTTGTTTGAACACACTGTATAAGATCTTTACAGGCGTGTCAGTAAAGACGCTGCAGCCCATCAGCGCGTCCTGTTAATGGCCTAGATTCACTACCGGAAAGCTTTCGATTTAACCTCTCATAGACTTATTATCTGTCTGTGGGAATGCTTGAAGGTGATGAATGAGCCCCTTCGTTTTTTTGCATGACACTTCTGCCTCTATCTCTCGCACTACGAAATTCTTCTGCATATCACTGTGCCGACCCTAATCAGCGCGAGCATAAGGTCACTCATGTATTTTATATGAATGACCTGAAGATCTATGCCTCTGGTAAAAGAAAACTTCAAACTGCTATAAATATCGTCAAGAAGTACACATGAGAGATTTGGATGGGTTTTGGTTTAGACAAGTGTGTCAAAATTAATCTGAAGGAAGGAAAGATTACTGGCATCCCCAAGGACCTTGAGCTTGTGGATACAAGGGTTATTAGAAGTGTTAATCCTGGAGAGACCTATATATACCTGGACGTGCCTAAAAGCTGCATTTAGGACGTAACATCAGTGAAGGAGTCTCTCCGAAGCAGATACAAGCATCTTCTTGTACATATTTGGTCTTGCTATCTGTCGGCGTTGAAAAAGGTATCTGCGACTAACATGCTTGCCATCCCGGTTCCACTCTACTAGTTTGGGGTGGTTCAATGGACGAAGAACGAGCTTAAGGCCTTTGATATCAGCACACGTAAGATCATGCATATGCATAAAAGCTTGCATATCAATTCGACAGTTCCGCAATTATAATACATTTCACGCCGACGAGGCGGACGCGCACTTCTGAATCTCCAGTGTCTTCATAAACGAATTGTTCTAAGTACAGCTTGCGTCGTTGTGAATGACAGAGACCCTCTCCTAAAAATGGTCAGGAATCATGCGATGATTGGCGAAGGAGCGTTCCTTTACAAAGCCGCGAAGTAAGCGGCCGAAACCCTTGACCTAAACTTTAACATCAGAAGTGAGGAAAGTGCACTACTCCATCTATTTGCTTTACTTCTAAACGCCGAAGTGAAGTAAGCAGAGGTTGAAAAATTTCACCAACAGCTACTCGACAAGCATATGCACGGAAACTTTCACGGAAATGTAGAAAAACAGTCGTTGTCGAGGAGCAGCCTTTGATTTCCTCAAATCATCAGGACTCAATTCAGGTACAGAGGGTTTTATATTCGCACGCCAGGACGGTGTCATTTCCACCTTAGCGTACCGTGACCGCATTTTATGTCAAGAAATTCCCAGTGATAGGTGCAGAGCGTGTCATGCACACGCTGAGTACCTACAACACATACTATCGGGGTGTCCGACCCACGCAGGAACAACGTATATCTACAGACATAATGCGGCCCTAAGAGTGTTTTATTATTACCATCATCGTCGCTCTTACGGTGCAGCACGCGACCCCGCCCTTCCGAACACTCGAAGGGAGATAGAGTCAATTGTCTAAAACGAGAAGTGCCAAATTTTCTGGAACTACGATTTTCGGACAGCAGTCTCCTTGCACACCCGGAGCCTGACATCGTTCTCCAATACTTCAAGAAGCGAATTATATTCACGATCGAATTCTCGGCTCCGTCCGAATACAACATCACTGACAAGGAGACAGAAAAGAAGGAGAGGTATCAAGACCTTAAAAGAGAGCTGCAACGACTGTATCCAAAATATTCGGTACAAGTAATTGTCCTTGTGATAGGCGCTCTCGGAGATGCGAAACGATCACTAATTCGTCACCTTAAGGCCATACCCGCGTGCCAAAAATATGCCAAGGCTCTTGCGAGATGGATGCAGAAAGCTGTCATCCTTGGGTCGCTTCGTGTCCTCAAGACACACGAGGGTTTCGCTGGCCTGTCGTTGTGACTTGATCGTTTTCTGTGACCACCCACCTCACGGTTATGAGACGTGGCCATGAGTGTAACTTACCGCGGTTCTACTGGGAGCCGGTGTCATTTTTTAAATAACAGTTGCTCTCAGTGGGACCCTGCGGTGGTTGTTCAACCCTTTTTTCCAAATTATGTATATATATATATACACACACACACACACACACAGGGTGTTCCAGACTCAAGTGTCCGGACTTATATAGCCGTATAAAAACGAAAAAAATAAATAGAAAATTCCTTTTCCAAAAATCAGTTGAAGTTTTAGTTTTCGAGTTATAAAACATCTAAGCTGGACCAATTAGGAGCGCCGTATAAGCAGCCGTGTATACGTGAACGAGATTTCAACGCAGTGTTATCGAAGCGATCGCAGAGGTGGGGTTAACGACGGGAGAACACTACGTTGGAATCCCGTTCACGCACACACGGCTGTTTATACAGCGCTCCTGATTGGTCCAGCTTAAATTTTTTATAACTAAAAAAGTAAAAGTTCAACTAATTTTTGGAAAAGGGATTTTATTTTAATTTTTTTAATTTTTATATGGCTATATAAGTCCGGACGCTTGAGTCTGGGACACCCTGTATATATATATTAGGCTGGTTAAAAAAAATCGACCATTTTTTTCGAAACTATTAGTATTAATATTTAGAGGTAGCTCATCGCTAATTTCAATTTTTCATTTGAATAGCATGTGAAATTTTTTTTTTAATTTGGAGTTTCTTAACTCTTGAACGCCTCAATGAATTGCAAAGAACATTACATATTCTTGTAGGAAATTCGACGCTCTACAAAAATGGTCTCGTTTGATTTTTTCATGAATTTACTCCTTCAAAAGTTATTTAAGGTTAAAGTTGAACACATAATAAATTTATCGTTTTTTTTCTTAATTTTTGGCAAGAATTTGAAATTTATCACTAATTATCGTAATAGTTTTCTCGGAAATTTTATAGTTGAAAATTTTCTCTAAAGAAACAATAATCTAACTCAAATCATCACATTATCAAGTTTAACATTGTTTGAAAATTTGTATTTTATTGTTCTACTTTTAATAACAAATAACTTTTATATCATCAAAATTTGAAATTATCTACGCGCCACCTAAAAAAAATGCGATTAGATTAACATAAATTTCAGGAAAAATGACCAACAGCCTACCGGAATTATAGTGTTCTGTTTTACCGGTGAAATATAGATGTAGCACATGATCCAACAAACTATGGTCCCGCCACTTCGATGCTCAAATACGTTCGACTTCGTTAATTTAATTTAAAATTGTAAATGACTATAGTACTGGATATTAAATCCCTAGGGAAACTCAAAATAATATACCGTCCTAGACGGTAAACACAACTTTCAATTTCAATGGCATTTGGCTTCGCGTTCCGTTCGCGCTGGTGCAGCGATTATGGTGAGGGTACTCGGGAAACGCGAAGTCGAACGTATTTGAACATCGAAGTGGCGGGACCATAGTTTGTTGGATCATGTGCTACATCTTTGTTTCACCGGTAAAACAGAACAATATAATTCCGGTAGGCTGTTGGTAATTTTTTCTGAAATGTATGTTAATGCAATCGCATTTTTTTAGGTGGCGAATAGAAAATTTCAAATTTTGATGAATTAAAAGTTACTTGTTATCAAAAAGTAGAACAATAAAAGAAAAATTTTCAAACAATGTAAAACTTGATAATGTGATGATTTGAGTTAGATTATTGCCAAGAATTAAGAAAAAAAAAGATAAACTTATTATGTATTCAACTTTAACCTTAAATAACTTTTGACGGAGTAAATTTATGAAAAAATCACACGAGACTTTTTTTGTAGAGCATCTCTGCATTTTCATGGTGAATTATTAAGGCCTGCTTTACGGTCAGTGTAAAATTAATTGGGAATGTGCTTTAAAAATTAGAAGTGAGAATATATACATCTTTTGAATTTACATTTTTTTTTAAATTTACATTTTTTTTTTCAAAAGCCTGAAGGAAAATTTATTGCCTGGGGAGTTTTTGACTAGCTTCGATTTTGCTGAGAATTACGCCTTCATAATCCAGAATGTAGCGACAATGATAATTTAGCTCATGACACGGTGGCTGTTCACGAGTATCAAAAGATAATAATAGAATACTCGAAAACTTATTTCAGCCCAAATGCAATCTACTATTTCACTGATGGTGCAGGGTAACATTTCAAAAATAAGAGTAGCTTTGTTAATCTCCAAGCCTATGAAGAAGATTTTGGTATACAAGCTGAATGGCACTTCCATGGTACATCTCATGGTAAGGGTGCATGTGATTCTATAGGAGGCCTGTAATTCTTAGGGTCGGCTAAGTTGCCCGTCTTCGGCAGGAGCACTGTGCGCCCTTCCACCAGCCACTCCGGAATAGGCTCTTCCGACTTTAGATATAAGGTGAAAATTCGGGCCAGATGCTGGTGGGTTGAAGGAAACTTTTTCCACCACAAGGTCTTGATACTATCTGGACCTGGAGCGGAATAGTTCTTCATGCCTCTTAATACGTTTTTCACCTCCTCGGTAGTGATAGGTGGGCATTCCTCCTCAGCTGTTATGAGGGCATTGCACAGCTCCTTGAAGATATTTATGTTCTTTGTGTCTTCTTGAAGTGGATGTTGGACCTCGTCGACTTCTCTCCAAAATGCTTCGACCTCCTCTGGTTTGGGCGGATGGTCGACAGTAACTGAAGGGTCTTGGAAGAGTCGAGATGGGTCAGACAAAAACTGTTGATTTTCTCTGACCCACCTCTCCCTCCGCTCTAGACTTCTCTTAGCGTTAGATAGTACTCGTATTCTGTCAACAATATGCTGCCTGATGGTCAGTAGCTTTGACTTGTTGATTGTGTAATGACGGATCCGCAGTTCGCGCGCGAACTTTCGAACCTTGGCAGTGAAAGTCCTGCCAGATGTTATGTAGTCAATCACACACTGAATGCGGGACGCGTACTGTCCTGCCCAGCCTATCTTTGTGCTGAGTTGATGTATTCGTATTTTGGTCTTATGATCAACCGTTGATTTTGTTTTACGGTTTGCATATGCCAAAGTTCTCACTGCACTGTACACGCCACAATTGATAGTACAGAGGTCGGATTCTTCGGAAAAATCTTCACGAAGCGCATCATCCAGTTCAGTCAGATCTTTGGGCTTGGGAGAAACCTGAATGTTGATGTTCCTCCGAGTCCTGAAGCATCGTTCTTCGTCTATTGGATGCCTGTTCGCGGTTGGTCTCAGTGTCACCACTCTTTCTCTGTTGCCGGCTTGTTCTGGCTGCGGTAAAGTAGGCGCTCCGCTGACATAGCCCCTTTTTCGGAGTTGTTCGGGTGTTTCTCGCATCACAGAACCTGCAGTCGTGCCATGTAATCTTCTCGCTCGTGGGCCATACTGTTATCGTAGCACTCTAGCAGGTCGTCTTTGAGTCGATCCGTCCACCCAAAAGTATTGAGATTCCGCCAGTCCATCGCTTTGACTCCGTCTTCATTGGCTCCCCCAACTCTAGGGTAGTCGGCATTGTTGTCCCTCCCATTGTCGGAAGCCCTGCGCGTTTGATCTTTTTGAACCGCATCTACAACTTTTTGGTGTTTTGGTGTTGTCATTGTTGTTCCCACGAGCAGCCAGAGAAAGGGTTCGTCCATCCTTGTGGAGCCCAGAGTGCAAGGATAAGGCTGACGCTCTGAGAGGTCACCCGGTATCTCAGGTCACCGTTCGAGACACCTCGCCCAGGTGTCATTCAGCTTTGGGCATGGTTGTAACGCCTTCGCTTAGAGGTTATTCCTTTGGGACCATCCCTGGACACTTGTCCGCGTCTGTTTATTCATTATTGTAACCATATTCAGCAGAAACCCTTGGTACAGGGACCCTCTATCCCCAGCCTGAGGACGTGTTCGGTAGCTTTGTCATAGGCCCTTCGGTTTGATTCCCAAGGAACCAAAACCGAAACCGAATAGATATATTTAGAAGGTGATCCGGAACTCATCATGTTCCTCGTACATATACATTCCTTGTACAAAACTGAACAAAAAACTACTGCGACAAAATGTTGTAGGATCCACAGTTTCTAAACTATTGAGAGTTATAAAGAACCAATGGGAGCTCGCTAATCCCGCGCGTACATAAGCATCTTGCGCGAACTTTACAATTTGAATCGGGGGAATCACTGAACAAGTGAGGGTGATATGTTTTGAGAACCTCATATTGCTTCGAAATTGTTTATCTCTGGTGAATACTAGAATTACTGACTTGAAGTGCATCATGTTCTAGAGTTAAGGCCGGATACTTATGTACGGGCGGGAATATCAAGCATCCATTGGTTCTTTACAAATCTCAATAGTTCAAAAACTATTGACCGTACAATATTTTGTCACAGTAGTTTTTTCTTCAGTTTTGTACAAGGAATGTGTATATACAAGGAATATGTGACCGTCCGCCAAGAAAGGGACCTAATGCATCAAAATCGAATTTTACAGGACGAGCGATCGTAGTAGAGCCCGCAAGCGAGCATTTAGGTAGTGGGGATGCGTCTGGGAAAAGCACCCCCTCCACTCACCACTACACTTTTAGGCACGAGCCAGTGGAGATCACGGACCCGTCGCGTACAGCTGTAGTGGTAAGTGGTGGGGCTCGCTTTCGTAGGCCTCTCGTTCTGTCTCCGCGTACGCTTATCATGCCTATGGTTGTAGCTTAATAACAAGAAAAGTAATTGACTTAAAAAATTTCTGATTAATGGAAATGACAGAGTAACTCAAAAACTATCGATTGGCGTAAGAAAATGAAAATCGATTTTTTCCGCATCAGGTCCCTTTCTTCGCGGACGGTCACATATGATGAGTTCGGGATTACCCTGTATATAAATATAGTATATACCGGGTCTCACAATAGTCCAGGGACGGCTGAATATTTCCTCAGGTAAGATATTTTTCAGGGAGGTCAAGGTCATTCTTGAAGTAACTTTCAACTAGGAATTCAATGGTGACCTTTATTTTGATATTGACGATGCCCTTCAAGGTTTTTTGAAGGTTAACTTTTCTTTGGAAACCCCTTTTTTACATCGGCAATCGATGAAGTGGGAAATTTTACGTGCAACTATGCACCCAGGTCGTACATAGGTACATTGTAAACTTGAAGGTCCCTCTAAGGTCATTTAAACTTGAAAAAGGTCTGCATACCTCTTGGAATACAAGCTTTTCAATTTTTTTTCGTAACAAGCAACATTACTAACTTTAACAAGGCGTATTCAGTAGTGACCTTGCGCAAGACCTTGGCGATTAGCTTCAAGGTCATTTCAAAGTAAATTTCTTCCACATTGGAAACTTGAAGGTCATCTTCAATATCTAAATCAAGGTCATCATTGAATTCCCAGTTGAAAGTTACTTCAAGAATGATCTTGACCTCCCTGAAAAATATCTTACCTGAGGAAATACTCAGCCGTCCCGGGACTTTTGTGACACCCTGTGTATTAATTATATTAAAATTTGTTTGAATAGCTTTAGTCTCTTGTGTTATATTTTTCTATGACTTATAACGTTTCGGCGATTGAATGTGCTGAATACTACGCTTCCTGGCGACTGAATATCCCAGCGACTAGTCGTCCGGCAACTGAATGGCGGTGACAAGATATCACGTACCGGTTGTTTGATTCGCTCTTTTACTTTCAAAAGATTTACGAATAGGCTTTCTCTTACATTTTATGTCCTGTCCAACATGCTCTCAACGCCTCCTTAGAACCAAGTTTCACTTAAAAGAGCAGCCTAAGTTTGTACCATAGAAAATATGTTTTGAGGATGCCTCCTGAGTATTTTTACAGAATATGAAAAAAATCGTCAAGCCCTGATTTAAAAAAACTCAATATTTGTTGTTTTTTGATCAATTTATGTAATTTTTTTCGAAAAGAACAAGTAATATGTAAAGTATTCTCTAATAAAAACGTTTACTTTTTCGTCCAAAAAATGTTCCCACGGGATTAATATTGATTGACTTTTCCCTGCCTCTTAGATTTTGAAAAATGTATGAAAGACATCAGTTTATGTGAAATTCTACTTTTTTGGTGCATTTTACGTGAAACGATTTTCTTTTCTAAGCATAAGCGTGACAGAAAATAGTGAAAAGTACTGATGCAATACATACAAGATAAGTTGTAAATAAAATATTCGATCTAAAATAAAGTTCCACAAAAAGAAGCCTGCTATAAGAGTCTATAATTGAAGGGTCCGCGGTCTAAACTTGTTAAGGGGGTCATCCCGTGTGACGGTTTCGAAAAATCGATTTTTTGTTGCTTAAATCCAATCTAGAGTATGTATAGAATATACTGGTGAAGTAATTTTCCAAAATTCGAAGTCGTTGGGGGCGGAAAACAAGAGCTATTGTGTACCTTCGGATTTGTACCAGAGGCCAATTCTATTCACACACAGATATACGCACACATATTTAGATGGGCACTGCTATCCTGAAAGTCTGAAACTCAAATTAAATGTAACGGTTCCTCAGTTTTGGCTTTACAGTCAGCGGCGTAACAGCTTCAACACCCGAACTTTCAAATGCGTTTTTCTCGAAACTACATTTTTTAAAGTGGCGACCCTGATTGCTCAAAAACCGTTCATCGATTTCTTTCAAATTTTAATGGTACATTCAGCACACGTACGGCTATCGCCGGAACTAGGATTTCTGAAAAATATTGAACCGTTTTTTTAAATGAAAAAATAGTCGCAAAAAATCATGAAATTTTCGGTCCTAATGTTTAAAAGCATATAAAAGATTGAATTTTCAAGAGTTTCATAAAATCCTAGTTCCGGCGATAGCCATCTACCTATAGATTAACATAAAATTTTGTTTTTTGACTTCGGATAAGCCCATTCTGACAGAATCATGGTCGCCGTTTACCTACCTTTTTTTTATATGGTTGCCATTCGCTCAATAAAACTCGCGATCAAGATCATATTTTTGCATATGAAAATTCAGAGTTACTACTAAAGACTGAATAAATATATAGTAAACATTTGGAAGCTCTATGTTTTTTAATTTCACTACAGAAAATTTCGAAAAAACCCTTTTTAAAAAAGGCTGTCACACGGGATGATCCCCTTAACTGTCATTTTTTTTCGAAATTGATTTTTTCGTATTTTCGGAAACATTGCTTATATGCAGTAGGGTGGGCCGAATTTTTTTTTTGAAAGGCCTCAGGTCCAAAAAGTGTCTACTGGATCCCAGCAACTCACAGGCCAAATTACAGATTTAAAAAAATATATTTAACGGGAGCGCATCGACGATAAAGCCTAAAATGTTAAAAAATGTTAATTTTCACTTTTTCTATTAAAATCTTTTTTATATTTGACAAGTCTAATCATTTAAATTAGTAAAATATTCTCTACTAAAGTCATTTTTTACACATACAGTACAGCATTAACAAGAGAAGGGCGATATTTATCCCCAAAAATGAGAGCGGGAGATGGTGCAAAGTGCATTTGCATCTTTAAGGTATTTGTGAACTTTTTGTTTTGTTTTTAGAAGTTTTACGTAAAATGCACCAAAAAAGTAGAATTAAAAAAAGTTATGTCTTTCACACATTCTTCAAAATGCAAAAAGGAGGGGAAAGTCAATCAATATTAATCATGTGGGAACTTTTTTCGACGCAACATTAAAAGTTTTTATCAGAGGAAACTTTACTTATTATTTATTTTTTTCGAAAAAATGACACAAATTGATCAAAAAGCAACAAACATCGATTTCTAGGGTACAAACTTTAGCCTGCTCTTTTGAGTGAAACTTGGTTTTAAGGAGGCGTGTCTCTTTTCAACGTCCAACAAAAGTGAGCCATCATATTTGTATCCCATCTTCCTTGATATTGAAGTGCTATTTCTCATATATTTTGATAAAATGGTTCTCCTTTTTCCTCACTATAATCTCCTAATTTCATTAAGGAATAATGCAGATGGGGAAAAAATTAAGTGCAGCTTCAGATTCACTAAACACCCCATTTTATTAAAGTTTTTACCATATTAGCTACTAGCTTTTGTAATCCCTACTCTTGTGATTTTCCAAGACATTTTCTACAACTTGCTTGAAACTAATCCATGCTTTCTGCTGTTTTGGATTCATTGACGTGATGAAATACTCATCACTCACCATTTTCTGAATTTGTGGTCCACCGAAAATTCATTCTTTAAATTGTTTCATTAGACCAAGTTTTATGTGCAGAGGGGAAAATAACAGTTTCTTTTTGGACAATCAGAGGATTAGCGATGATGTTATGAGAACCTGGTGGAAATAATGTTCTCATTAGCCATGTTTTCTGTTTATAGTGATTGTCTCGATCCCGACTAAGCCATAAGCACATAAAGCAAGGGTTACATATGAAGACTGATTGCTCTTTTTGCTTCTATTTTTAAAGCAATGATACAAAATATCCATAAGCGATGCATAAAAATCAATTTTCACAATATTCTCTTGTTGCGTGTTTAGCAAAAACTATCAGGCAGACACAAAATTTCATACGACAATCGTTATGCCATTAGCGCTCACATGGCAGAATATGGAACTATACAACGTGAGTTGCACACACTATTTTTCATCATGAATGCACGGAGCCATACTTCGCAGCAGTTTTCCGTTCGCATTATGGCATATTGCACACGTCGTGCCGGTATGCGCAATATGCCATCTATACAGGGTGTCCCATCACCTATGAACGTGCCGGTACTGGGTGATAGAGGACAAAAAAGAAACAGAAAAGTCCTCTGGCAAAATTTGTTCTGGGCCTTAGTTTGGGCACAGTAAAGCTTCAAATTTTGGGATAATGAACCAATCAGAATCGAGCTTTAGCAACCACTCGTTTGTCTCGTAAGTGTTAAGATAGTGTGCGTGCTGGCGGTTCACTTCAGCTCCCGCAAAAATTTCACATCGCTGATCTTTGATTGTTCCTACAAGACGCGAAGTTTAAGCCTTTGAATTTTTTTAAGCCCGAATCAAATTTTGCCACAGGACTTTTCTGTTTCTTTTTTTGTCCTTTATCAACCAGTACCGGCACGTTCATAGGTGGTGGGACACCCTGTATAACACCTAATCGTTTTGGAAACAATTCGAAAACCACCTCTTCTATATAGCTATCGGATTAAAAGAAAAAATCAGTCCTTAAGATCTGTGAAGCTAAATCGTGCAATTTCTTGCGAACCAAGATGCCAAGGTAAAAGAGTCAAACTTTGAAGGTACTGCACTAAATAACTTGTCGAGAGAATGATACTGAATTTTTTCCCCTTTAGGATATTGTTTCCATCAAATAATATCCTGATGGTAACAAGAATCTGATTCTTTTCTTTAGATTCACTGTTCGACGATGTCAAGCTGATTCAAAACTCGCGCTCGCAAAAGCAGTTTAATGTACGACCAATTAAGGACGACCGCTAGCAGTGGTCCTGCTGCCTAAAAGAGACTAGGTTTCCGTTGTTGCAAAGAAGGAAGTTGACCTGCGGAGAATTGCGTCATCAATGATCCTGACATAACGAAACGAACGCCCGCCAATTCGATCTTTGCTCATTCATGCCGTAAGTCAAGTCGCCCATGTATTCTTCGTGTCAAGAGGGTCCTTGGTTATTTTTTTGTTCCTTTTAAAACAATTCGCGAGTTAAATATACGTTCCGGGTTCACCTAATTCGAGAGGGTCTTAGGATAAATAATTAAAATTCGCGAATTAAACCTATCCTTCGGGTTCTCCTTATTCAAGAGGGTTCCGGATTATCTTCTTTAGAAACAATTCGCAGTTTAAATATACATTCCGTGTTCAACTCACTCGAGAGGATCCTGGGTTCATTATTTAAAATTGACTAATTAAAACTACCTTTCCGAGTTCTCTTTATTTGACAGGGTCCCAGGTTATCTTTCTTTAAGAACAATTCGCGATCTAAATACAAGGATGACCACTAGCGTGACCAGAAAAAAAACACCTTTGATTTTCTTAGGAGTGAAGGGCAAATAACGGTAGTTTATGCGATTGTGGAAGTCAGATTTGTTTATTTTTTTATTTTAAACAATATTTAGAGGTGGCCCCATCGCCTTTGAAGTTTTTATGTAATTAACACAACAACGGCCATACCACGCTGGAAACACCAGTTCCCGTTAGATCACTGAAGTTAAGCAGTGTTGGGCGCGGTTATTACTTGGATGGGTGACCGTTCGGGAATAATACTACTGCGTTGCTGTTGGCGGTCGTGGGTGTGGTGAGCCCACACTTGTAGTTATTTACTACAAGAAACTATCCACCTAGAAACACTACCCGAAACGGGTAGTGTCACGCTTACCCCTAGAGGCTCGCCGAAAGGAAAATGGCTTAATGGTATAGTAGTAGTAGTAACAAGGGTAAACTCAACTTTTTTTTCATTCAAGATTTTAACCACGAAGTTATCCACTTTTTAATTTGAACTTTCAATATGTTGTTCTTGAGGTTCTCAGAATCCACATAAATACATTCTTTTAATTAAAAATTCATAAAAAGCATTAATTACGGTTGCTTGAAAAATGCCATTTTCACTGTTTTCTACTATTTTCAAAGACTAATAACGGCTCTTATAATAGATACCTTATATTGACATTTTGAGAATATTTTCCTGGAAGGTTGTAGATCACATTTTCTGAAAAAGCAGATTAGGAAAAGTATAAATAAGCGTGCAATAATGAAAACAAATATGAGTAAAGTTTTGAAATTTGACAGGTCTACGACTTAAGCTGATTAATTTTCGGGGCGGAGCGCTCATCAGCTCAGCCATAAAGGTCCATCACAGTGGGTCTTGACACCATAAACTCATAAAGCAGTCCCATTCTCAGCAAGTTTTTTTAGTCACATTTCCCTTTTTCAGAAAAGTGTATAATAATAATTAAGGGAACTCTAACTAATCCTGTTATAAAGTCACATCGATGAAAAGTGCTGGTGTTGCACTTTTACGATCGACTCTTCACTTACCGAAATCGTCAGCTTTTGCAATGACAACCAAAAGTGTTTTTTTCTGGTCACCCTGATGACCACCCATCTCACGGTTGTGAGACGTGACCATTAGTGTGATTTATCGCGGTTCTACTGCGGGTTATTGACATTTTTTTTAAATGGTACTTGCTTTTTTAGAGTGGTCCAAAAAAGCGACTGTTTAAATGTTCATGGGCGCCTGAAAATTCGTATAGCCTAGGCAAAATCCGCATATGCCTATTTTTTTCGTTTTGTTGTAGAGTCATTTTTCAGCTCGCTAAAATATTTTAAAAATTTTTGTTAAAGTAATGTAAAAGTGATAAAACTGTGAGTCCACTCTAAGGATTCACCTGCTTGGCGACTGGAGGCTTTTTTCACTCTGTTAAAATTTCTACCTAAAGACTTATGCCTTAAAAGTTTATTAGTGGAAACTTGAAGTGTCAATGTTAGCAGCTTACTGCGGCTGCTTGACCCTACCCCTAAACACCCTTAACCCTAAACTCAGAAAAACTGCTGTTGGTCGAAGAGAGGCAGCAATATTAATTTGCATAAGTGTGCCTCCTTCACACTTATAGTCGAAATGGATATATTATAAAAGTTGATAATAAAATGCTTTGTAAAGTTAATTTGGAGATATTGTTATGACCAAAAATTCTGCACTTATACAAAATAGTCAGTTTATTGGTTTACTGTTAAATATCGGAATTAATTAGTCTTGAGAAATATTTCATAAATGGAAGTAAACATTTAATTTCTGCAAATAGTATTTTTTATTGAATAAAGTTTTCAAGGAAATATTCAACATGACAATAAAAATTCTTTTATGGATAAAACAACAACTCCTACAAGTCTTCTTTTATACTTTTTTACGTATCTCGTGTCTTTTGGCGTAATATTGGACTTTTTTATTTTTACATATCATTTTCCATAAATAAATTAAAAATGACGAGTTCTGTCGAAAAATGGTTCGAAGGAATTTTGTAGGAATTTTTAAAAGCTCAAATTCTTCCAAAAACCTTTCTCCATATTTTGCGTCGTTTAGCTCAAAATTTAAATTTTCGATTTTTTCATAGTTTTTTCGATAAATCCGAACTTAAAATTATAATTTTTTACTTATTCATTTTCGATGCATAAAACTAAAATTATGAGTTCTATCAAAATTTGTTTTGAAGAAAAATGGTAGATATCAATATCAATAAAATCGATGTGAACGAGAGAAGTCAGCTAACGTTAGATCTTTTACTGCACTCTTATTGGTTGACTCTAAGAATTGAAGATAGCAATGTAAGAGTCCGCGAAGTTTAAAAATATAAAATGAGTAGAAAACTATCATTGAATAAAATAAAATTACTGAAACAATTACTATCTTGACATAATAGAATTTTATATGAAAATTAATTTACGTTATTCAGATTAATTTTATTTAATTGCACGAAAAAGAAAATACAATATTTTAATTATGATTCACAAGAAGAGAAAGAGAGAGAGAGAGTATGCTGTGTTCGCAGTGATGCCAATTTTAGGGGCCGCGCGCTGATTGGCTGCAGTTGTCGCGCAATTCAAAATAGGTATTCAAAATCGCTTCATCAGAAGATTATATCAGACGATTTAGGCATTCAACTGGCACAATGAGAGCTTATTCTCAAATAAAAGAGATATTAGAGAAAGAAGAGTGGAATCTATCGAAACCCGAAATGGTGCAAATAACAACAGAATTCTAAGAAGAGCACGAGCAACTTTTGAAAGAAATATCGATTGGACAAAACCAATACGATGAACTGAATGTCAAACAGAAAGAAATTGTCGATTTGATTCTCCGAGTTGCAGAAGGATGTCATACTTTTGGGAAATGTTTTTACATTGACACCGGCATTGCTGAAACATTACTTCCTCATGGAAAAACAGTGCACAAAACTCTTCGTTTGCGCCAGTGCCTCTATTTGCGGACTCGACTTCCAACATTTCAGCTCAGTCAAAAGAAGGAAAAGGATTCAAAGAAGTAGACGTATTCATTTGGGACGAAGCACCGATGGCACCACGGTTTGTATTCGAAATGATGGACTGAACATTGCGTGATTAAATGTCTAATGATTTGCAATTTGGCGGAAAGATTGTTGTTTTGGGTGGTGACTTCAGGCAATTGTTGCCCGTAAATGAACGAGCAACTCACAGTGAAACGGTCAACTCATCAATCAAATTCAGTACTTTGTGGAACTGATTCAAAATGCACTCTTTATCGGAGAACATGCGAGCTTTACCAAAAGAAAAAGAGTTTTCTCCATTTCTTATTGGTATGGGCAATGGTACTTTGAATGACAATTCGGAAAATATTCAGATTCCCGATAGATGTATTCGGATATCAATTCTGATATAGTTGCAAATACATATGGTTACTTATAATTTATAGTTTACTTGATGAAGAAACAGAACAAATTTACAATAGTATGGATAGTACGGAAACAACCGGCGACGAAGGAGACATCAATCATGAGGCCATACTGACGGAATATTTGAATATTTTGAATCTTCCGAGCTTGCCACCTCATGAATTGCGATTGAAAAAATACGCAGTGATAATGCTGATAAGAAATCTAAGCATAAGTGAAGGACTTTGCAATGGAACTAGATGGCTCGTATTAGAATTTTCTCCCAACGTTTTGCGATGTGAAATTTTGACAGACAGTAGAGCAGGCGAAATCGCTTATCTCAATCGGATAACACTGCACAGTGAAAATACTTATCCATTTTCAATACATAGAATTCCTGAAAAAAAACAACAAGAATTCAACGATCAAATTTGGACAAACACCACAAAATGCTCCTATTGCAATTCCTAAAAAACAAAATAAAAAAATTTGTTTCTTTGGATAAAAATAAAAAAGAGGAAAGAAAAATGAGAAGGCAACCAACCACATCCCCTTCCTTCTCTTTTTTTTTATTTCGTCTTTCTTATTTTTATTATTATTAAATAACAATAAAAAAGCATGCAAATGTACATTACCAACGTTTCGGTGCTCACACAGCACCCTTATCAAGGCAAGGAAAAGAAAACAGGTGACAGGTGGGAGCGGCGACCAACCGACAATTTCCAGTCAAAAGTAGCATTTGAAATGGCAATCAACAAATCATAAGGTCAAACCTTCGATCGAATTGGAATTGATCTAAAAAAATATGTTTTCAATCACGGACAGCTGTGCGTAGCTTTTTAAAGAAAGTATCGGATAGGAATTCCTTCCGAACCAATCCGAAATCATCCGAATCATTCCAGAATCAGTATCCGAAATCAAATCAAATTTTCAATCCGAATGAATCTGAACTCGGATTGACCTAAAACGATTTTCAATCCGAATGAATCCAATTGAATCCGAACTCGGATTCATTCGGAGTGACAATTCAGTGTCTTTTCGAGTTGACTCAGATTGGTTCGGATACAGATTCCGGAATGATTCGGATTGGTTCGGAAGGAATTCCTATCCGATACTTTCACCAGGGTACATCTTGGGATTCATTGAGAGTTTATTTTTTTTTTTTTTTTTTTTTTTTTTTTTCGCCGCTAGGTGGCTAACTGTGCGGTTTGACTGTTTTGTCGGCTCCGGTATTTTCGATTTTCTCGGTGTCTAAATTGACTATTTTATCAGTGATTTGGTGGTGTTGAAGAAGGCGTCTACTTCCTGATAAGGTGTTCGATCGGCGGAGCAGAACTTTACAATCGCCATTCATAATTTGCCTTCTAAAGGTTTGGTGAGTTTTGCTTGCATTTACTGCTAACGTAATGGATACGTTTTCATTGGTCCGCTTTCCAATGTGCCGACAGCGTAGCGGCCACGGAGCCTAAATCCTACTATGACATTGTACTTGGCACGGGAGTAGATCGGGTTGCCTGCGCGAAGGGATCTTTATCCCTGTCATCTATTTTTGAACGAAAACGATATTTTTCGTTATGATGCAGAATACCGATCTTAAGAATATCAGTTTAAAGCCCAACTGTAATACATGTGGTGGAACAATTCAAAGAGTTGCTATCTACTGTGGATCTTGCAACGAAGCCTACCACCCGAAATGCACTGAGTTCTATGAGATTCCTCACAAGCAAAAAGTCCTTACGGTCTGCAGGCAGTGCCACTCCAGCTTTAGCTTTGCTGATGAGGCTTCCAAAGTCTCTTCTTTTATAACAAGCGATATTATTCTTGGCGAAGGGGCCCCAGCTTCTCACTCTCTAGAAACTTCTAACCGCAATGCTCTTTCGGAGGATACTCTACACAGTTGTCACAATTCCCTGTTGAGTTCAACGAAGGAGGATACGTCACTCACGCGGCCCGCCCCAATAAGCCCAACAGAACCAATTGTCCATCAACAACCTGCTGCTACAACCCACAGTAGCCAACCTTCTGCTGATCCTGATTTTGTTTCTGGGATGATCCTAGCCAAACTTAATCTGATCTGCGAGCGCCTCGATAAAGTGGAAGCAATCGGTGCGAAAACAAGTGAAACCTTGAAACTGCAATGTGCTGATTCGGCTTCCATTTCGGCCCAGCTGCAATCGATCACCGCTCAAAATGATAACCTTCTCGGCAAAATTGAGTCTGTGTGTTCCAGAATCTCCAAAGTTGAAGATACACAAGAGCAGTTAGCTAGAGATAATTCCGCTCAGAAAGTAGCCATAGAAGATATTAGAGTTTTTCATGGAGAAAGGATTACCCGCTTGGAAGATGCGATCAGAGACAGAGAGGTGATCATTACGGGTTTTCCAATGTCTGCTCACGAAGATCTCACGAGTGTTGTTGAGAAAATTGGGGTTTTAACCGGCTCCAAACTGCTCAAGGGGGATATTGAGGATGTCTTTCGCATTCCATCTAAAGCTCAGAACCAGCCGAAACCAATAATCGCTCGGCTCTCTAATGCTAGGGCTCGCTCGGAGAACAATAGATAGAGGCAAGAGGGAAATGCAGAAAAGTATCGGACTTAGAGAGTCTACTTGAAAGACCCCCCTCTTATATGTGACAAAGCTTGTAGTCACTTGTCTTTTGTCAGATGTTATGACAAATCTTGTCCGCCACAAGAGCATAAGCTCTTCTATGCATCTCACTATTTTTTGATGCACCTCCATGCACTCAAGGAGCTTGATAAGAAGCTCATGGTTCGTGTTATCGAATGCCTTACGGTAATCAATCCAAGCCATGGACAGATTGCGTCGATACCTGATCGAGTCCTGGGTAATACACCTGTCTATTAACAGGTTCTCCCTGCAACCTGCCAGCCCTCTCTTGCATCCACGTTGTTCGACTATTGCACTCCATACCGGCTCGATAGATGTCAATATCCTCTCTTTGAGGATGCCAGTGAATAGCTTGTAGCTGGTGTTTAAACAAGCTATGGGCCTGTAGTTCTTTGGACATGACAAATCTCCGGCCTTAGGGATCAATACCGTGCGTCCTTCCACTAGCCACTGCGGGACGGGTTGTTCTCCGTTTAAGAAAGTAGTAAATATACGAGCTAGATGTTGGTGCGTAGAAGTAAACTTCTTCCACCAAAAGTTGTTGATTTTATCTGGCCCTGGCGCCGAAAAGTTCTTAGTTCTAGCGATAACTTTCTTCACTTCTTCAGCAGTAATTAGTGGACACTCTTCTTCTGGACCTTGTAACCTTTGCCTTTGGCAAAAGTTACGAAAGATAAATATATCAGAAGCGTCTTCATTTAGCTGATAAGTATCTCCATATACTTGCTCCCAGAAGATTTGAATCTCTTCTCGACTAGGCGGATTTTTAACTACACATGACGCTTTATTGAACAGACGGGAAGGATTAGTAGAAAAGGTGGAGTTTTCCTGAATCCACTTAACTCGCCGTTCAAGGCGCTGTTTCGCTGTTGAAAGAGATCTTACTTTTTGCGTCCAGTGCTGCTTGATGGTCGACAGTTTACACTTGTTCAGCGTGTGATTTGCTTTCCTCAAGTTTCGAGCAAGTGCCCTAACTTTTGGAGTGAACTTTTTATTTGCTGTTATGTAGCTAATCACGCACTGAACATTTGATGCATGCCGTCTCGCCGTTTCAATTTTGAACTGAAGCTGTGCAATACGCTCGCGTGTCTTGCTCAGACGTACCGAAGTTTCGTTACTTCTATCGTCGCTAAGCAGGGAGACCGCCTTCTCGTAAACTACACAGTTCAGATTCCAGAGATTAACATCTTCGGGGAGCAAATCGCGGAGAGCAGTATTAGCTTCAGCTAATTTGTCCATCCTGAGGAAGACTTTTTGGTGGATAGATCTCCTACTTCTCATGTTGACATTATCGGCTATCTGCAAAGGTGGTCTTGCTGGAACGGGTGGAATGTTCGCTGGAGGATGTTGCTCCTCTTCCTGTTGATAAACAGCTTCATATCCGTTTTTTCGCAAGAAGGATACCTGATCTCTCAAATACTGAGGCGTTTTATGAGCATATTCCGGGTGCATATTGCCCCAACGGTCATGCAACCTCTTCATGAATCCTCTCCGCGCCGATGAGCTTCTTTGCCAACAGGTAAGAAGGTCCCTCCTGAGTTGGTCCGACCATTTAAATCGATGTTCTCGCGTTTGTCCGGGGTTATTGCCCGGTCGTCGCCTCGGTTCGTTCCTATTGCCACTCCCAACTGAACCATGGCCTCCATCCGAGAGAGGCCTATTGTGGGTGGCACTGCGCGATACTTGTGTCGTAACCGCATAATTCGTTGCATTGGGGAGTTAGCCCAAAGCAACGCGGCTGACTGCAAGAGCAGGAGCTCTCGGGCGATGGGGTCGCCACATCCCTACCTATAAAGATTTATTATTTTATTATGAGAAGTTGTAGGCTCCGGTAGCTTCGATCATGATTCCTTAAAGAAACCAATCCCAAAGCTACTGGAACGTGTACGTCATCCGCTTCTGCTCCTTCTGTCCTAGAAGGTAAGCAAGAGCGGGAAATTTACGCGTGAGAACATTGGGCAACACTGTTCCTTGGAGTCACTAGCCGCGGATGACCTTACGCGGCAGACCAGATAGTTGGAGATGAAGGTTTCACCTCTGGATACTTTTTTAGAGCTACCAATCTTTGTAGAATATTAAGAGGAACAGTGTTGACGGACCAGATGGAGTGATCCCAGAAGAACAGCCTTTTGCATCCGGTTCGCGATGAAATGAGCCTGACGCTGGCAAGCCAGAATCTTGTTGAGTTGGCTGATAAATGAAGCTTTCATACCTCCAAGACAGCCGAGTATGAGAATTATAAGATGGACTTTGTAGCCTTGGTACAGTCTACTCAGCTCGAACAGAAGTGCTTGATATTTCGCCTGTTTTTCTTCCTCCTTTGCCGTGATATTACCATCGGCTGGTGCCAAGAATTCAATCACGTAAATGATCTTTTTTTTCAGATCTTGGAGGACAATATCAGGCTTCGTAGCACTGATACGTTGAGTGGTGGAGAATGAGAAATTCCAGAAGATCTTACACTGATCATTCTCCACAACTGACTCGAGCTCCCCCTGGGCGTATGGCAAGACGGGCAACAGATCAACACCATAGAAATGCCTAAGATGGTAATATAAAACTTTTAGAGCTGCATTGTGTCTCTCTATGTACGCGTAGCATGCATATTTAGAGCATCCACTGAGAACATGTCCAAGTGTTTCGGGCTCTTGCTTGCACGCTCGGCAGTTGGTATCGCGTACAGGTACATTCATTATGCGCTCGCGGTAAACTAAGGTGTCTATGACGCCGTCT
>CAKNXH010056471.1:0-13529 GCA_932178445.1 Andricus quercusramuli
TTGCAAATCAAAAAATAAGTATCTGCACACACGTAACCTGTCATTATTTTTGGAGCATTTCAACGTCGGTAAAGTAGAGATCACATAACCAAGCTCGGTTATGAAATTTTCCACATTTATTTTTTACATGGACAATTTTTTTCAAAATTATTACTGAAACTAAATATACAAACGCAATTTATTGTCTCATTTTCTATATTCCAAATTTTGAGAGCAATACATCATTGCGTTTGGACATGGTGAACACCAAAAAAAATTTCATAACCAAGGACTGGTTTGGTCACGTGATCACCGGAGAGCATGCCCTTAATTTTGAAATAAAAATCATATATAACAGAATTTATTCAATAACGTACCTTATTTAAGATTTCAACTTTAGAAATAGTCGGCTTTTTCAGTGAAATCTTTTCCGACTTCTGCTCTTCAACCCAGCCACTGATGGTCTCACTGACCTGCTACAGAAAGAATTCAAATATCTCAAACTAAAAATTCACACATTTTATGTAAATTTAATCTACATAAGCCTTAAAAATAATACTTTTGAAATTACGTACAGGAATAGGCACGTTGCCTGACAGATTCAACAATTTCTGCTTCATAGGAGCTGCCTTGTTATCTACGCTTGCTTGCTTCATCTGATCTTTACATCCATCCTTGGTCGAAATTTGCTGATCACAAGCATAAAATAGATACATAAATTAAATCAAAAGTGGAACTTTTCTTATAATTGAGGCACCGGATTGCAGAACTGCCTTTGCGCTCGGCCCGTCTCGGCCCAGTAGGCAGTAGAGTGAGGAGACTCACTGAACGCGTTGATCGAGGGAAAAAATCAATTGAAAACGCAATAATCGAACTTGTCGTTTTTCTGTTAATAATTGACAAATCGAGTTGATTTTTGCGTAGAAACATTCCATAGACTTATGCGCTTCTCACAGATCCAAAAGTTTGACGAAATTGTTTATTTAACTTATTATTAACAATGAATAAATTAAATACCAGAAAATTCAAAAATTAATTTAAAAATCGGTCAAAATGAGCAATGCCGGTTTATTCTTTATACATTTGGGAGTATCACATTAAACATTCAGTTCAATAGGTTGTTATTTGTGCTATCAATTTGTAGTTAAAGGCTTTCTTAATTCACAGAACTTTTAATTCGCAATGTAAAAACGAAGAGTTTAAAGGAACATGAAATGATAAAATGTATGTATAAAAAAATTTCCACACAAAAACATTTATTTGATTTTAATACATTATTAATGATTTCATTCCCATCACAGATCATTACTATCAATCATCCTACTACATACATTTGCACAGCTTTGAAAATACTTTTAAGATACAGTCGCATAGCTTTAAAAAATATAGATAAAATGAGCTCCTTTTTTTATTTACCTACTTCTCCTGTTTTGTATCCATTACACTTAAATAATCAGTAAAAAAGACTTTCCTTCCGTACTAAGAAAATGGAGTAGATTTTGCGAATCTTTTTTCTTTTCCTGGGTGATACCAAAAGTTTGGGGCATTGCGATTTTTTGTAAATCCTCGAAAGTTACGGATTTTTAAATAAAAAACTCCATTTTATTTGATTTTATGCGAATACCATAACACTCAATTAACGAAATCGATTTTTAGAACAAGAATAACTTTTCGAGAGCAATGAATACTTTAGAATGATTCAGAACTGCAATTATTCTATGCCACGGTCCAAAAATGACTGAATTATTAAGCATTTCTGAGTATAGTGTTAATTTGTTCACATTAGTCTTTTCACGCGTTTGTTTACACTTCGTTCTAGGAAACACAAGATTCGCAAACTCGAGTGCGAAGAAGACAGGGAAAAGAAAAAAGGATCTCATTTTATCTATGTTTTTTAAAGCTATCCAACTGTATCCTAAAAGTATTTTCAAAGTTGTGCAAATGTATGTATTAGGATGATTGATAATAATGATCTGTGATGGGAAAGGAATCATTAACAATGTATTTAAATCAAATAAATGTTTTTGTATAGAAATTTTTTTTATACATACATTTTATCATTACATGTTCCTTTAAACTCTTCGTTTTTAAATTGCGAATTAAAAGTTCTGTGAAATAAGAAAGCGTTTAACTAAAAATTGATAGAGCAAATAACAACCTATTGAACTGAATGTTTAATGTGATACTCCCAAATGTATAAAGAATAAACCGGCATTGCTCATTTTGACCGATTTTTAAATTAATTTTTGAATTTTCTGGTATTTAGTTTATTTATTGTTAATAATAAGTTAAATGAACAATTACACCAAAATATTGGATCTGTGAGAAGCGCACACGTCTATGGAATGTTTCTACGCAAAAATCAACTCGATTCGTCAATTATTAACAGAAAAACGACAAGTTGATTATTGCGTTTTCCAATTGATTTTTTCGCTCGATCAACGCGTTCAGCGAGTCTCCCCACTCTACTGCCTACTGGGCCAAGACGGTTCGAGCGCACAGGCAGTTCTGCAATCCTGTGCCTCAATTGTCAATCTTCTCATGACTTGTACATTATGTGTGATCAGTATACTAAACATGAAAAAAAATATGCCCGCTTCGCGGGCACATTCTCATTGCGCGCTAAGCACGCGGCTCGCAAGTTTGAGCGCGCCTAGGGCGCGCGACTGTTGGTTCTCGCGCTTCGCACTCGAGTATGTATTCATCTCGCGGTTCGCGCTCGATAATGTATTTACCTCGCGCTACGCGCTCGGTCTTTATGTTTCCCAAACATTTGTGCACAGACCTTCTGAAATTAAAGGTCAAAGCGTGAAAAACTGTAATTTCATGGTTGTGAATTATCTTTTGTTGAAACCCCTTCGGTTTTAACGAACACATTCTTATCATGTATCTCGTGCTTCGCACTCGATTTTGTTCAAGATGTGAACTTTTCTACATTATGTTCAACACTATTATATCTAATGTACATTATATTTATTTCTGTACCTCGATCTGGTACTATGAAGCGGGTTCTCAAAGCACCTACGGCTTTGACGACAACATTCTCATTGCGATACTCGCTCTTCGCGCTCAGCAGGTAGGCTATACAGACGATTGCTTTTGAAAAATAAATCCATGTGAAAACTAGTGAAAATTCTGATTAAAATTTTTTAATCTACTAGAAAATTTATTTTTCTACTTTTTGAAAGTTTTCAAAATATTGAAAAGTACATAACTTTTCTAATTTCCATCGAAATCAAAAAATTCACGGAGATAATTTTCAAATCTTTCACCCATCTGTAAGAAGCTTTCACGAAAATGTTTGGAACTGCAAAACAAAAATTTTATTCAAATTTTGAAAATGCTTTAAAATTTTTAATTTTGGTTGGAAATGTCTGGTTAACGAACCTAACTTAATTGGACAAATCCTTCAAAAGTTAGCGTGGCTACAACATTCAGGTAACCATACAGACAGACACACAGACAGACATACAGACAGACGCCGACAACATTTTATTATTTTCGGACTCTCTGAGTGCCGGAACGTAAAGATCCGTTGAAAAGCAGATATCGAAAATTTGGACGATTACAATACAGACTCATGAATGAGAATGTAAAAATAGTAATTTTTTATTGGAGAATAAGCTCTGAATTCTATAAAACAAACAACAACATTTTAAGTTATTATCGGTCTTCGAGTACGAAAATTTGGAATTTCATTACAATTGATGGTCTCGAATTGTCCCAAAACACTTATGTTTCTGGAATAATATCCACAGAAGTTCTTCAACAATATAAGGTGAATATTCGCCGTACTCAATAAAATCAAAATCTTAAAACAGGGTGATAGAAAAAACTCTTCAATTTCGAAATACAAAAAAAAATACGTTAAAATGTACTATTTTCATTCTATTATGATTTCGGCATGTAATGTATATGACATTAGGGTGGTCCAAAAATGCATTGCAAAATTTTTTTTCACCCTAGAGGGCAAGTCGCCCCCCCCCCAAAATGTTTCCATTTCCGGAGAAAAAAAATCCCTAATTTTTTTTTTCGAAATTCCAATATTAACACGTGCTACGGGGCACTTCCAAATCCCATTTAATGAACATGGGAAAATTTTGGATTTTCGAGAAATTGAACTCATACTTCAGGGTTTGATCAAAACGTGCCAAACTTTTTAGAGATTGAAGAGGAGTACCTATGAAATAAAAGCATACGAATAACTTTTATTCTCAACCCATCCTCACCCCAACAGCGCCCCAAATATGACCCAAAAATCAAAAAACTATATTTTTACGTATTATTGTTACTTTTTAGAAATTTCCGTCGTCTTTTTCGAACAAATAATTACTAATGGACAAATTGAATATTTCTCATGACTTTTTAAACAATTTTTAATTGTTTGAACAAATGTAACTTATTTAAACAATTATTTATTCCCAAAACATGCGAAAAATAATCGCATTTTCTGATTTAAATGTAATAGTTTGTCATTGTTTGGAGTAGTAATTTTTTTCAAAAACATTATGTAATTATTTAAACAATGACTTCTTGTTTATATTGGTATCCTATGCTACTTCTTGTTAATGAATTATATAATTTTGATACATTTCTTTTAATGTTCAATAAATTTCTATTTGTTTAAATAGTTTTGATTTGCTAAAGCAGTTTTTTTCGATAACTTTGAAAAAATTAAATAAAATACATATAATTATTTTTCTGACTGTATAGTGTATAGAGATAATAAATTAACCATTTTTCAATTGTTCAAACAAAAACAATTTGTTTAAACAATTACTTTTCCAAACATATTTTTCAAATCTTATTTTCTGAATTAAACATAATATTGAATGATTTCGAGGAGTAATAAATTCTGCTAAAAACTTTGTGTTATTGTTTATACAATTAATTATTGTTTTTTCCTTCAAATTTTCTTCAAATTAAGGTATGGATGGTTTACATCTTCTTTGGCGCAGTATTAAATCATGAAAGTCTTGATAAAATTTAAATTATAAAAGTGTATTTATCATTGCTTTCTTCATATTTATTATATTTTTCATGATTTAGGTTGAGAATGAGATTATATTTCATTATAGCATTTAAAAGTCTTATGAATATCAATCTGACATACTGGCAGATACAAAAAATAAATATCGAAATATATTTACGAAAATAATTCCATGTTTAATATTTTATATTATTGATCCACATTTTTTAATAGAGAACTGCTTGAACGAATAAAAATTGTTTAAACAATGTCTCGACGTTTTTAACAGAATTTACTACTCCTCGAAATCATTCACTATTATGTTTAATTCAGAAAACACGATTTAAAAAATATTGTTGGAAAAATAATTGTTTAAACAAATTATATTTATTTGAACAATTAAAAATGGTTAAAATATTCTTTCTATACACTATACAGTCATAAAAATAATGATATATATTTTATTTTATTTTATTTTCTTAAAGTTATCAAAAAAATTACTTAGGGAAATAAAAATTATTTAAACAAATAGAAATTTATTAAACATTAAAAGATATGTATCATAATTATATAATTATCTAACAAAAATTAGCATAGGATACCAATTTGAGAAAAAATTGGACATCTCTGGGTCAATTTTTAGAAATGTTGGGAATAAACAATAAGTAATTGTTTAAATATTTACATAATGTTTTTTAAAAAAATTAACACTCCAAGCAATGACAAACTATTACATTTCAATAAGAAAATACGATTATTTTTTACATTTTTTGGGAATAAGTTATTGCTTAAATAAGTTGCATTCGTTTAAACAATTGAAAATTATTTAAAAAGTCATGGGAAATATTCAAATTGTCCATTAGTAATTATTTGTATGAAAAAGAGAACAAAAATTGCTAAAAAGTAACAATAATACGTAAAAATGTAGTTTTTTTATTTTTGGGTCATATTTGGGGCGCTGGGGGGGGGGGGAGGGGTAAGGGTTGGGTTAAAAATAAAAGTTATTAGTATGATTTTATTTTATAGGTACTCCTCTTCAATCCCTAAAAAGTTTGTCACGTTTCGATGAAACCCTGAAGTATGAGTTCAAAATAAAAATTACATCAAATCTAATACTTTGTTTTTGCAACACCCACCTCTAAAGCTGACGTTTGCATGCATGTAGATGGTGCCTAAAGGACCTTATTTGAGCATACTTTGCGTGGAAAAATTTTCGCGCATGCGCAGTTTGAAGATGGCTTACTTTAGACGCTGGTGAAAAAGCTGCGCATGCGCACATTCGAGATGAGGTACTTTAGACACTGGCGAAGATAATTTTAAACACTGGTGTTGGTATCTTCTTGAAATAATTTTTTACATTCAACTTTTGCCTCCCCGGGGGGGAGGCAAAAAAGCTTAAGCGAAAACATTTTTTTTTCAATAATTTTTTTCCAAAAAATATTTTTCAAGAAATTTTTTTTTTCAAAATTTTTTTTCACAAATTTTTTTTTTCACGAAATTTTTTTGCACACAATTTTTTTTCAGAACATTTTTTTCGAAAATTTTTTTTCAAACATTGTAAAAAAAATTTTTTTTTTCCTTCACTCGACTCTATGCAATATGAAATTAGTATTTTTCGTTACCACCTCCTGAAAACTTTTTCGGACGGGCGTTGCAAAAACCTCATGCTTCGAGCCTCCGGCTTATGCTGCAAAATTCACACTCGCACACAATCACCTATTTTACGCACTTGTATCACAATGACTATTTTGCAAAGACTTTTAGTGCGTGAAAGTTTACTTTTATTTTTTGAGGTTATATAAATAGAATGTTTCAGTTAAATCTAAATCTAAAATAATATTACCTGCGAAGCACTATCGTTTGCCATAATTCGGTGGGTGGTGTTTCTATAAACAGATATTATGAGAGAAAACGAATAAGAAAAAGTCCAACTTTGTGGCAAAATTTGAAACTAAACTAATCAAAAGAGTGTATAATTTTGAAACCGCAATGTTTGAGATATGTACGTTTGTAGAATTTTAAAATTCATTTAATTTATTTTCGTGTTTACTTTAGTAAAATATTGATTGAATCGATTGTATGTATTGAATATTTAAAAAAAAAAATTAGTGCAACAACAGACTAGTACGGAATGGTGTCGGACATGGTATCTGCCATATCTTTATTTCAGCTTTCCTAATTTGAGGATTAAAAAGTAAAAAAATACGTTTGTTCATTAAATGAACAACTGAATAAATATAAAATAATAAAATAAATAAAAATAATAAAAAACGAATAAATATACGTTAAATTTTTGGATGTGCATGTAAACAAACTTCCTGTCACATCGTGAAAGTAGTTCCCTCGCCAACTTTACTTCATCCTTTCAGCTTTTTTAATGTGAGGGTCAAAAAGTTAAAAAATAAGTTTGTTTATTAAATGAATGAGAATAAAATACAATATTTAAACTTACCTCAAAAAATAACCTCAGATTTTAATTATTATAATTGTACCCATAATAAAGTTAACAAATGTAGCATGTACGTTAAATGTTCGAATGTTCATATAAACAAACTTCCTGTCACATCCTGAAAGTAGTTCCCTCGCCGACTTTACTTCATCCCTAAGTTTCACTAATCACTTTGCTCCAAGCTTGCAATTCTAATAGTCGTGTTTGTTTTGTACCACAACTTTTATTTAATATACGCGCCACAAATATATTTCATTGCATTATAGTTATCTTTCACGGAGTGTTGCTTATTTCTATTTTGTCTATACTTGTGAAGTCTGAAGTGAGTATTAATATGTTTTTATTATAGGTATATAAATTGTTTTCATACTTCATATGATGATGCCACGCGTGAGGTACATTTTATAAACAGTTTTTTTTTAATTTACTTAGCACTCAAATTGTGAATTATAGCCTTTAAAATATATTTATGCGAAGATAAAAAATTTTTTAATTAATAAAATGAGTTGAAAATTCAAATCAGAGTTGATCATACGTATGACCATAAGAAAAATATTGAAAATTGTAAAAAGCAATTTTTTGAATAAAAATGGCCGTCTATAGGGACATTGAAATTCAGTGATCACAACTATTTTCGATGCGCTGAGATACTCGGTTAATAAATATAATTATTTAATAGTAGAATCAAATTGCTGATTCGATTATAGGCTTTAAATGGCATTAAAAAATTTTAATTTAGTAGAAAGAACAAAAAAATATTTGTGTAGATACTAGCAGCTTCCAGTTACAAAAATTACAAAATTTTACATCTTCTATAATTCAGTATCTGAATATTTATTTATTTCTATTGAAAGTCACAGTTTTAAATCAAGTCTGATTATATGAAATAAAATTATCTTCATTTCCCAGCAAAAAAGAAAGTATTGATACGAATTGAATTGAAAAGACTAAGACAATGACGCATTGGACCTATGTGTCAATGCATGTAAATTCGTGAAGACGGTATTTCAATTTTGAATCTTTCTATACGTACGAATACAGTGCAAAAGTCTAAAGTCAGCGAAAACACTTCAATGCGTCAGCACGTAAACGTTTCAACATTGGTCAATGCGTCTGAATTCGTGAGAGTAAAATACACACTTGAATTCGCCCCAATCCGTCACGGCGAATTTCAGCAAGTGTTGATTTATACAATTCAATCCGTAACAGGAAAACCAACGTGCAGGGCACATAAGATTTATTGTAAATGTTTAGTAAATTGTCTCGTAGCTCAGTGGCGGGTACTCTGGACTGATACACGAGGGATCCCTGTTTCAAGTCTCGACGCATGCACTTTTTATTAATTTTTTTTTTTTATTGACCTCGACCACGCATTCATACGAATCCACACTCATTCAATTCGCGCTGCCGCAATTCATCTAAATGCGTCTCAATGCATTCGAACGAATCAGAAAACGGGATTCACGCGCATTACAAAAATGTTAATTGGCCCCAATCCGTATCAATTCTTTTTTTTTTGTTGGGTTTGTAATGTTTCTCACTAAATTTTGAATCATTCAATTTTATATAATTTCTTATTTAATTGTTTTAAGGTTGAATTAGAGTTTAAATATATTATTTGAAACGGGAAGAAATAATGAATTTATTGTATACAAGATTTCAAAAATTAATTTAATACATTTTAATTAAATTTGGAATTTTTAAGAAATAATATCAGATTATCAGACATTTTTAGTGGTAAACGCAGCAAAAGCAATATAGCTGAAATTCAAAGTATGAAAAGAAATTTAAAAAAAAAAACAGAGAAGTCATCTCACATAACCTCAAAGTATAAAATCCAATGAGTTCAATGAAGGCGATCGATGAGTGCACGGATTCACTTATGTCAAAACCACTTGTTATAATGATTGAATACTCTCGATATTTATTATTTTATTTACATTTTCTTTTTAACTAACATCATTGACTCATTGTGACATTGTAATGTATAACTTCAAAATCAGATGCTACAATGAAACAATAACATGCGGCCAGTTCGCCGGTCTCTGAACAGCTGATCGAAATTTTCAGCGAAAGTTCTGCTTGGATAGTGTCTGCTTACGGCCATGTAATATGGTAATATATCTAATATGCCATGAGACTTTAGAAATGTTTCATAAGATTGGTTATTTAAACGAAAATAATTTACTTGGTATCCATGGGTATTATTTTTTATCAAATATCTCAAATAAATCCTGTAAAATGCTAAATATGTAAACACGATGAAGTTGTAACAATGACAATTACAAAAAATATATTATTTTTAGGTCAACATATAGATTATGAATCTCGGAACAATTTAGATGGAAATAAAAGTTTTTGTGCTGGAACATTGTTAATTATTCAAAAAATTTTAATTTTCAGAAATCGATATTCCATTTTTTTAAATAAATTTTTTTAATTTTTCGAATAAAAAATGCTTATTTGATTATTCTTCTTCTAGAAAAATTCCTTACAAAACATGTTGAAGTTTCATAAGAAAAATCACGAATGCTTTTCGAGTTTCAGGGCAAGTTCTCCCTGCAAAAGTTTCCATTTCCGGAGAAAAAAAATCCCTAATTTTTTTTGTTCAAAATTCGAATACTTACACGTGCCACCGGGCACTTCAAAATGAAATAAAACCGTACTAATAACTTTTATTTTAACTCCCCCCCCCCCTCATCAGTGCCCCAAATATGAACCAAAAATAAAAAACTATATTTTTACGTATTATTGTTACTTCTTAGCCATTTCCGTCGTCTTTTTGATACAAATAATTAATAAGGAACAATTTGAATATTTCCCATGACTTTTTAAACAATATTTAATTGTTTCAACAAATGTAACTAAAAATTGACCCAGAGATGTCCATTTTCTTCTCAAACTGGTATCCTGTGCTACTTTTTGTTGGATAATTATATAATTTTGATACATATTTTTCAATTTTTAATAAATTTCTATTTGTTTAAACAGTTTTGATTTGCTTGAGCAGTTTTTTTTCGATTACTTTAAAAAAATTAAATGAAATAAAATACATATAATAATTTTTCTGACTTTATAGTGTATATAAAGAATATATTAACCATTTTTCTCATGTTTAAACAAATATAATTTGTTCGAACAATTTTTAAAAATATTTTTCAAATCGTATTTCCTGAATTAAACGTAATATTGAATGATTTCGAGGAGTAGTAAATTCTTTTAAAAACGACGTGTCATTGTTTAAACAATTTTTATTCGTTCAAGTAGTTTTCTATTAAAAAATGTGTATCAATAATATAAAATATTACACATAGAATTATTTTCGTAAATATGTTTTAATATATATTTTTTGTGTCTTCCAATATGTCAGATTGATATTCATAAGACTTTCCAATGCTATAATGAACTATAATCTAAATGCATTTCATGTGCAGTCTAATTACAACGCTGAATCATAAAATACAATTTTTTGGTCGGAGACAATGTTTTCTTCCTGATATCTGGATACTGTTTTCTATAATTTTTTACTACTTGCAGTAAGTACTGTTTTTGGTTATTCAGAAAATACGATTTAAAAGATATTTTTAGAAAATTAATTGTTTAAACAAATTGTATCTGTTTAAACGATTAAAAATGGTTAATATATTCTTTCTATACATTATACAGTCAGAAAAATAATTATATGTATTTTATTTTATTTAATTTTCTTAAAGTTATCAAAAAAACTACGTAAGGAAATAAAAATTATTCAAACAAATAGAAATTCATTAAAAATAAAAAGAAAGGTATCAAAATTATATAATTATTCAACAAAAAGTAGTTAAATCAGGAAATACGATTATTTCTTACATTTTTTGGGAATACATAATTGTTTAAATAAGTTACATTTGTTTGAACAATTAAAAATTGTTCAAAGAGTCATGGAAAATATTCGAATTGTCCATTAGTAAAATTATTTGTATGGAAAAGACGATGGAAATTGCTAAAAAGTAACAATAAGACGTAAAAATCTAGTTTTTGGATTTTGGGTCATATTTGGGGCGCTGGGGGATAAGGGGGTAAGGGTGGGTTGAAAATAAAAGTTATTAGTATGGTTTCATTTCATAGGTACCCTTTTCAATCCCTAAAAAAGTTGGCAAGTTTCGATGAAACCCTGAAATATGAGTTCAATTTTTTGAAAATCCAAATTTTCCTCATGTTAATTAAATGGGATTTGGAAGTGTCCAGTGGCACGTGTTAATATTCGAATTTCAACAACAAAAATTATGTATTTTTTTCTCCGGAAATGGAACCCTTTTTTTGGGGGGGGGGGGGGGGATTTGCTTTCCAGGGTGAAAAAAAATTTTGCAATGCATATTTGGACCACCCTAATGTCCACATTTTGAGTAACTTTATCAATTTTCAAAGGCTATAATTCACAATTTAAACACTTTCAGAAAAAATCTTACTATTTGTACTCTATGGAGTATATTACTATATTATTATACTAATATACTGTTCTCCAAATGTAAACAAAGAATAACTGAAATCCCTCTTTTGTACAACAAAGCTGACAAAAAATTTGATTGGAGTCCCTGATCAAAATTTCTGAATTCAGAAAAATTGTCTGGAGTCTTCGATGATAATTTATGAATTCAAAAGTAAGATTTTTATGAATGCTAAAATGTGCGAAAATGTGTGTGCTACTTTCTAAATTAGAATGAATTTTAAATGACTCAGGGAATCAAATCAGTAAGAGTTTTCACTAATACACAATTCAATCTCACTGATTAAAATACCTGAAAATGGGCCACTGATTGCAATCAGTAAGAATTTTCACTGAAAATCATTAAAATCTCACTAATTCAAGTTTATGCGATTATGCATTTTTTTTAAACATATTTTCATATCACAGATGTTCTTTCATACACTACAATGTCATAAATTCCCCTTGAAATGCCACATGATATATTGTAATTTAAAATAAGTTCGATAATAATTTTTTTTTTCAATGATAATTTCAAATTAAAAGTTTCTCAATGAAACTATCAAATCATTGAGTTTACAGTTCATAATTCTACACTCTTTAATTTCAAGCTTACCTTTTTAGGTTTTCATTTTGAAGCATACATTTTCAGTTTAAAGACTTTCAAATGTAGTTGCGAAAACTAAATAATCAAAAGTTGAAAGCGTTTGGAATACAAATTCTTTTTTTTAACATGGTTTTACTCTAAAATGTTCTTTTTTCAATGACATGCAAATTGAGTATTTTTATCACTTTTATTGAGTTTGTCACGGAATGGAAAGTTTTTCATGCTTCAATTTGAAAAGTTTAGAATTGAAAAGAGTTCCCTTTTAAGTGATTTAATTTGCAGTTCAGTTTTTTTAACTTCAAATAAAAAAAAAGTGGTCAGTTTTATTAATTTCAATGACCGTGGAAAACTGTTGGTAGCCCGTAATAACCCGGAAAAACTCGGAAATGACTGGGAATTTTTTTCTCGATTGAAACGGTCACCTGAAAATGTTTTTTCTCATAATAGCGTGAAAGCTATCATAAAACTAATAAAACTTTGCATTCGTAAGAAGCCCAAATTCGACTAAAAATATCAATTTTATAACAAAAAAATTGACATTTTAAAAAGTTCTTGAGCTCATTTTAGGGAAAGTCTGTGCAGTATTTTGCCAACTTATTAATTGGAAGATATTTTTTAAATTTTGCCTAGATTCTACACTAGGATGAAAGTTGGAGTGGAGTTCCGAAAAGCGCTTACCTCCGATTAATTTGAAACTCCATATACCTATGTATTTTGACGTGCTGATCACGAATATGATAGTGAAAATACCCGCAAATTTGATTTTCAACGTCAAAACCCCAAAAAACTATAAATATTTCATGTTTCTCCGTTTATTTCAGTAAATAATAAAAATTTACAAAAAAGCATCCAACAAAAGTTTTAGATCTTTTAAAAATACATATTTTATTGTTGATATGTTTTTACCCTACGACTGACCGTTTTAGAGAAAAGAAGGGAAATGTCGGTACGAAGTGTAGAATTGCTTAGGTCACACACGGCACCCAGTCCAACGTGTCATGGGGGGCGGGAAGGCACCCCTATGAATGGCCACAGAAATAACTTAGGTCACACACGACCC